>JAPWLS010000939.1:0-281197 GCA_028551675.1 Tineola bisselliella
TATGTGTTTGTGTAAAAATGACATCAATTGTTCATAACAGGGAACCGTTTTTTGGTCGATCTCCTGTTCGAACAATCGATGCGTGTCCCTATCTAATGCCTTAAGGGCAATATGACACAAAATATAACTAGATAAATTATCGATGTTTAGTGCTTTCAATGCCTTCACGGAGTTATCGAAAACATCTAAAAATTTAGATAAATTCTCAGACGATTCCCTTTTGATTGGTATAAAGTTTAACATTTTATCGAGATATCGCCCGGCGAGAATTCGTTGATCTTTGTATTTATCTAGCAATGCATTCCAGACTACCTCATAATTGTCTGACGTAATAGGTACGCTTTTTACGATATTTAGGGGTGTGCCAGTATTAGATCAGTCAGCCGTTTCTGTGTTTTATAGTAGTAGTATGACCTCATTAGAAGTAACTGAGATGTGTGTGAGGCTTAACAAAGTAGTATCTGTTGCTGCAATTGTCTCCGGTCACCTGAATCTAAATTAAAAAAAAAAGATAATTGCAATTTACTACATTTATTGGAAATTAATTAAGAAAATTATTCATTAATTATTTCAGAACATTAAATATAAAATAAAACCAAATGTTATGGGATTAGAATTTTCTAGTTTCTGACTTACGACAGACCGTCAAGTGTATCCTAAAGGGATGCTAATCCTTCGCCCCGACAGCTACTGTGACATTTTAGTCTCTGTTTATTTGTCGTTTCCACTTTAACTTTGTCCCTGTTTAAAGAACTTGTAGTATATTTTTAAGTGAGATATTTTAAATTATGTATTAAGGACGAGTAATAGGTAATCATTTTATAAGTATACCAAAACAAATTTAAATTAAATTGGTTTTAAATTAGAAAAGTTCATTTAAATTAAAATTTTGTCTAAAAATGCTCTTTACCCCATCTTGCTCTATAATTTTAAAAATAAGTAGGTAGATTATAAATGAAACAATGTGGAATACAACATTTTGCATTCCACCGATGCATGCACAACGTGTTTAGCATAAGTTTATTTTTGTATTGTAGTAGTAGGTACCTACTTTAAACTTCATTGAGTTAAAAATACTAGAAAAGCTATATCAAGCGAAATATGTGAGAGAGACACGGGCGCGCGTGACTACTTCTGCTTATTCTGCAATAGTGAGCAAACCAAATGGGATGCAATTGTATCTCTTACATATTTTTAAATAAGTAGATATATAAGGATTTGAAGAAGCCAAATATATTATAGTCCTATTGGCTGACTGAACCACGTACCAATACATAACTGGAACAATAACGTAAACGTAACTATTATATTATTTCTAGGAATATATAGATCTATTATAAGTCATTGATTTGTAATAATATAAGATGCTTTCTTTTATTTTAAAAATAATTATTAATGTGAGCTACAATTAGAAAACGTGGATATTAATTCTCTTTGAAAATAATTTTAATGCAAGAGTCGTGCGAGCGCAGATTTTAATTAATAATATGCTAATGAGCCAATCAGGGCAAGAACGTGATGCGGGGATCTGGAGCATTAAAACAGAAGTGCACAAATAAACATTATGTAAATAAAAATGACCTTTGATGTCATGATATCTTGAAACAGAAATTTTAGTAATAAAACCTACATACCTACCTACCTACAATATACCTATGTATTTAAATAACATTTTCTTAATATTATATTAATAGACCTAATCCCACTGACCATTGTAGCAAAGTTATGTATAAATGTTTGCTTTAACGGCACATTTGCGTTGACAAATGTTCGATATTTGCAATCAATCGTGACATGCTTATGACTTAGCATTACTACGAAACCGCTAATGAAACGATTTATTAAACATTATAATTATTCAGTTTTACATACATTCTTAATTACATATTAGTCTAATAATTGTCATATGTGCCCCTAGTATGTTTTGTAAATGCCAATAGTGTTTTTTATATAGGAAGTTTTTAGTTCTGCACATCACCGATAGATTCGCATTGATTCGCTCTATTTAAAAAAACCTTATCATATATGAAATAGTCACATTTTGGATGTTAAATACCGCAATAGGGACGCGACCGTTGACCTCGTGTCGTGACGTCACAAGTTAATAAAACTCCGTATCATTAATCTAACAAATTCTGGTTTCATTTGAAATTATAATTTCATTTAAAGATTTACTAATTAAATATATTATATTCTGAAGAGGTACTCATTTATTTAATATACATACACGGTAATATAGGTAATAGTAAAAGGTAAAACTACTTTTTTTCTAACAATAGTAATATGAATTTTATTGTAAAAATGCTGTTTAAGGTGTAATATTAAAAAAGTTCCCATTTCAATCCACAAAGAAGAAGAAATCAATTACCAGTAGAGAAGAAGAATGAATCAGGAACTCAATTGTGCTGCTTTAGTTCGTTGGATTTGTGCAGAGCTCTTCAAGTTTATTCATCAATCGGTATCTTTTAAATAATCTATTGCTACTTTTAAAATTCCTAGAGTTTATAATTGGCTAAATTTTGACTACTGTTTATTGTTGAAAAAAAAAGTGCTCGCAAATCATGTATGAAAGACATTATGGATGTGAAATAGAAGAAAAAACTGTGTAAATAACACGGAAGAATACGATCTATCGTTTGTGCTTATCCCCGTGGGATAAAGTCGTAAATAATAGTTTATTACAAATAACGTTTACCTTATAAGAGGTAACAAAAATTCTACCCCAGGAAACCGAATATAGGCAATAATATATGAAAACACAATTCTTCAACCTCAATCGCCAGCAAAATTCAATATAAAATTTTGGATAGTAGGTATCTACGTACACCCAGTGAAACTTATGTCCCTCTATAAGTTGACTCGCCCCAAGGGAAATAAGGAAAAGCGAGAAATACGCTTGAGAATTCAGACAAAATATGCCTCAACATTTTATTTCTCTTACTAGTTGTGCGTAACAATAAAATTTTTCACTTTATTTTCGATTTATTGTTTCCACTGACAACGGCTTTGTAATCAACAAATTGAGTCAAATTGAAATATATTTGTTTACATAATTGACTTTTGATTTTAAAGTGCATTATAAATAAGAGTGTAATTAATAATTAAGTCATTTGTATTGTTTAATTTGTGTTACAACTTACATAATAAATTAATGTCAAAATAATACAAGAACCAATGGAATACTTGTGATAGTACTAAAAGAGACTGGAGGAATGGAAACACGTTTTCTTACAAAAGAACGAAGAAACTAAGTGAATTTTATTATTATCAACAGCAAAACGACAAATTCAAAAATAATAATGCTGTCAGGTAGTCCAAAAGAAAACATGGCTATCTATATTTAAAAAAAAATAATTTCAGCTGAATACTTACAAAATGTTAATATAAAACAAATGAAAGAAAAAGCGCAATGAATTGAACCTAAGCCATTTCTTGTTGGTCTACAACAAACTTTAGTAATTGAGTGTACCTCGAGCCCGGATGTTTGTATAGCCGACAACTTTTTATCAACGCCGATTGCCTCATTCCAGTGTCGTGAGAACTAGAAAACTCGTCGTTTCCTCTCCTACCAGAAAAAAATTACCTTCCTAGACTTGCGAATCCCTATTCTCTGAAGAAAACTCAATTAAATTGTTTGTAGGTACTTACGTAAAGTAAGTATCGTTTCTTATTTCTTATAGTTACAATTTAGGTTTATGATTAAAAATCTTTATAGTCATTATATATTTAGTGCATTTTGTCAACAAGCATAACGTAGACAGGATCACGGATGACAATGACTTATAAATGACCTGTAATAACTTATAAAATGAGATTTTGTTTGCAACATGTCACTCACATGATCGATACAAAATAAATTATATGAATTCTTAAGTAATAAACATTCAAACTTCAAACTATACTACGAGTATAACTATGTATTGATGATTTCTAAAGTTGTAACGGTAGGATGAACTATATTCGTATACCTACTTGTAGTATATAATACTCACGCCCCAGTTGTGCTATTTGCCATGCTTTATGCATCTCTCTTCCTTCTAGTCAATAGGTATTTATATTTTATATCAATTTTTATTTTATATTTATTTGCTTTAATCTCTGTGGTGTAGTGGTTATGTTTGAAACAATTATTAACATATTATATTATATGACACATATGTTTATATTATATGATGATTTTATATGTCACGTCTTACTTATATACAAGTTGACTGAGATACTGGTTGTTATGTTAAGTAGAGCAGTAAAATTATTTGCGTATTTAAAATTGCATTTGTCGCATGTACGTCATTCTATTATCTTTTTCCAGAGGGAATTCTCTTCAAAGGTTCTTCTTCCTCTAACATTATTTACCTTTCATTTCGTTCACTAAATGAGTAGGTTTATAGGATTAAGTCCAGAAAGCTTTGCCCTTAATTGGGGCTTTCCGCCAAATAACTTTATGTTTTCTCAAAAAACTGAAATGTTTTAAAAACAATGTTTTTGTAATTGATTTTTGAAAAAAGAATCTTTGTTTCCGTTTATTTAATAATATTTTTCCGGGAAAGTATAAATTGTAGGTAAGGTCTTTTTGTTATTAGTATAGAATAGCACAGCTCAGCCTTGAATCGATTTGCTCAAACATCTTGAGTAAGATTAAATAAACAACTCTCATTTATTCAATTAATGTGTTGGTATTGGGGACCTAAGTGGAAGTACATCCTGTGCGGAATGAAAATTGACATTTGTATATTGAAACAATAGTTTGTAACTTACGATTCTAAAATAGAGTATTAAGTTTAGGCCAGATGTATATTCATTACAATGAATACAGGTGTTAAGCCGATATAAAAAAATACTTGGATCACTAGTCCAGTGTTAAAAATATTTAATAGAAAAAAATCTTAGCGGTTGATAGAAAATTTTCATATTTTTTCCTCAATTTGGGTTTTGAAATCGGTTTAACCCTGGTAGACTAGGTAGACTGATTATAAAACTTTCAATGTAATTTTAACGTCAAACGAAGTCTTTGGAAAATAATATATAGTGAGGTAAGCAGAAGTTTGCTGAGAGAACCAGCTCTTGAATAAATATTTAAAAAATTAAATAAATAAAAATCTATTTCAAGAAAGTCATATTTGTCGTAGAATCTAGGCATTAAAAGTTTATTGTGCATCGAAGCGCGATATTCTCATAGACCTTTAATGAGATCTTAATGCCACCCAGTGAAGAATTTTCTAGATTCTTTAGACCACGTAGCTCGCGCACCTTTCTTTATTTACTTCCTTTGTGAGGCGACATTTTTTTGCTGCACGATAATGTTTTTGTGATATTACTTTTAGTTTATGGAATTTTTAGTTTTGAGTTTACCAATGGGCATACGTCATAGTTTTATATTGAGCATCTACTTGTAACTTTTTATTAGATGCAAAATTATATTAATTATTCAATTTACGCGACAGTAAGCCACATATAAAGTCTTGATTGCTTACTATTTTAATTATTTATAAATGTTGTTTTTATTTAAAGGCATTATATAAAAGCTAATATGAATAAACGACGATCAAAATTATTAATTCATGAAAATGAATTGGTAAAAAAAACATTGTAAATAAAATTTCACATTTCACGAGTTTTTATTAATTTTGCAACTTGACGTGTTTATTCAAATATGAAAAACAGTTTTCATACGCACTCGTTGCATTGAGCGTTGGCTCTCTTACGTAAAAATGTATGTATTCACTTTATAAATTCACTATATGAATAAAGTGGCACCCGTTCGTTAGTGAAATGCATTATGCAACGTATACCTTAGCCGGCGCTTACGAGTGCACTCTGAACGAAGATACTGTTTTTCACTTATTGCACAATATAAGTAGGTATATTGCACAATTTACTTTGCTTAGTTAGGAATTCAAATCATGTTTTAAATGATTTGTGTTATAAGATTTAATTACATTTACCTACATTTAATGTTGCCAGAAAAACATCGTTATATTTTCCTGGGTTCAGGGGTAATTTTAGTATATGTAATGTAACAATGTGGAGAAAATTTCGAACGATAACACCGTTTAAAAAGAATACACGTTTATATGTGCAGTTTATCTCTTTACTATATATTTCAATAGTTGCATTAAATTGTTTTAGGAGTAATTGGAATAATGCTAATAACATAATATTAAACACTTATCTATGCCGAAAGAAGATAACACGTTATAAAGTAAATCAATATAAGTAGCCTTTGTTTTATAGGAGAGATCCATTAGCGTTTTTCAGCATATCAGTCTGAAGCAATTTTCTTACGACATGTGACGCTTTCAAAAAACTTGGGTGTTATATTATGAAGAGGGGGAATCTTGATGAGGACCAGGCTATTACATGTGACATGATGGATGACATGCTACTCCTAACAAATATCGTGGCCTCATATATCTGATAATAATGGCTGGAAATACTTGTCCATAGCTAAAATAACATACAACTATAAGAATTGAACACACTAAGTATCTAATGATGGATTATATTGTCAACAAAGCGATAAAATGAGTATATTAATTTAAAACACGTGCCGAGATGCTGGCTGAAAAAAATATAAAATTCATTAATATATGAAAAAAAAAAACATCACGGTAGCAGCCATCATAAAGTGTTTTAAATTAATTCGCAAATAACCTCAGATTACATTGTAATATAGTTTACATTTATTTTAAATTACAGTTTGTGAATATTTATTTAGTTTTATTTATTATAAAAAACTATAACAGCAAATACTAGAATTATGTTAATTTACATATTAAAATATTTATATATTTAGATTTATAATATTTAGATTACTCAGATGATTTAATATTTAGAATACTTACCGCATTTATAATATTTTGATTATTAATTCGGAGCTCTGAGCTCTGCAGCTATCGAGGGTGAAATTAGGTCAACAAAGTTTGATGTCACTACTAATGGCTATTTTGGTAATATATGTAGAAAGTATTCAATTTAGAAAACATGCAAAACTTCAAATATAGTAAATACTAGATGTGTTAACGTGAATCGTTGGCACTCTCGTAGGAATATTATCAGCTTAAAGCAAGTTTTGTAGCAACCACGTTCGAACATTGATTGCACTTCAATTCATCGTAAAGTTTAATGGAAGCATGTTATAGCTTGAGGATTAAACGTTTACCGTACATTGTTTTGTTGAACTTTCGCACATTCTCGCATGCTCATAGAACGAGCCACACAAAAACGGGAAGAGTTATTTGTTTCATCAAGCGTAACATTAAAATAAATGGACTCGTTTCTTCCATTCCCACGTTTGAATAATACATGTACACAATCTATAAAGCAGGCGGTCGAGAGCATTTTACAAAACAAACAAATTTTATTGATCTCTCAGGCGCTGTTTGTGAGCCGCCACAATAAAATATTTACATTTACTTCCAGATCCTTCTATGTATTGCTACATTAGAATAATCAAATACTTATATGAGGATTCCAAATTATTTATCTCTCCTTCTATATTTCAGTGGGAAATTGCTTTACAAATACTTGAGAGTAAATCCCATTTAAGTAACGAAATTAAAATATATTACGCGGCTTACTGTGGCGTTTGCTTTGATTATATCGTCGTGATCGCGATGGCTGCAATGTCTTTGAAAGATCGAATCAAAATAGACACGAAATAAAACTGCATTAAACCTTTTAATTTCTTTTAAACATAATCTCAGGTAACACCAGGCTATGATTGACGAGTTTCTTGTAGTCTTCTTCTCGTCATACGCCTTTCTGAAGCCATTGTAGAGTCGAACGATGAGCAAGCGCACGCCTTTAGTGTCTATGTAGGTGTCTATTTAGTGTTTTTCATTTCATTCCATTTCACCCATTTAAGTATCTCAAACAGTACAGTGACTAGTGAATCACTTTGTCTACGAGGTTTAATTCGACAAACATTTGTTTATCTATTTATCTTAATAATAAAATATATTTTGCTTCCTTATATGGCCTTTTTCTAGTATTCATATCACGGAGATACTAATTTAGATTCAGAGTATTATTACTATTTATGATGAAAAATACTGACATTTGTATATTTTTTATGTAAATTACGAATTATATATTTCATCCGCTTTATTATTGCGTTATTCAATTATGATTAAATTGTAAACTTTTGTACGCAAACGTGTCTCGTCTGCAAAGTGTTAACGAATTCGTGATACAAAAAAACACAAAGGCTATACGTGAACGCTACAATTTTGTTCACCTAACTTTTTGATTACTTTGCCGGAAGTGTTTTTGAAACGTAAACTTTTACACAATTGTTTAGTTATTTTACTTGTCGATCAAATCTAAATTATCTGGAGTATAATTTAAGTGTTAAAAGTATTTTGTGAAAAATAACTTAAATAAAAAATCTTAATTATTATAGGTATTTCTAACAAAGTAAAGGAGCTTGATTTTATAGCACTTAATTTTATTGTTATTAAGGAACGCAGGGGACGAAGATGCATCTTCAACTGTCTCTTTTGGGACAGTATTATTTTAAGATTTCACTTTGATGATTTGTATTGTTACTTCCACCATCGGAACGATGTGAGTGTCCATCGCAGTCGCCATATTAATAAAACGTGAAAGTAATAAATTCTTTGGCTGTACCCGTACAACTAAGAGGCGAGATTATTTCGCACCATTTACTCCTTTCATTCCACGTCTTCATAAAACCGGGTGTCTAAAAGGGATTGTTCACAAGAATATTGAACTATCGATTAGGTTAGGCTTAAGGAAAAGATTAATATAAGCGATTTAACCTTTATTCTGTGTTTATTATAATTCGAATTATACTAATAAATACAACTAGATTGATCCACAATTGATGAAAAAATATTTACATAAATAAAATAAAAAAATATAGCCCTTGAATTAAAGTTCTAGAGAGCATTGTAAAGAGGAGTCTGGAGAAAGTAGTGTGGTCAAATGCTAAAGCCTATTTTAAAATAGTTATTCGTAATCTTGCTTACTTTTGCAAACTAAAAAGAGGAGAAAATGTGGAACATTCATTAATAATTTTAATTCTTATTATATATATCATAGCTCTTCCTATCTACTCGTTTTCCATAGTGTATTATACGGCACTAATTCACTAATGATGCCAGCTCATATACATATAGGTATGTATATATATATGATTCTCTACAGTGTTTGTGTGTTATAGTTCAAAAGGTTCATATCCAAAATTCAATATAAACTAGTTACATTTGCGAACGTTAGTATTGAAATAATAGCTTTGAAACCGGAATCCAATGCTGGATTTACATACCCAAAACACAATATGCACTCGAAAGCTCATAGACGATTACTTAGGAAGGAATGCAAAACCCAAACGTAAGCAGACGCTTCTCCTATACCTTCTATTTAATTGGAAATTGATTTTGAATTCAAGCATCTATTTACGTGATATTATATAGGCATTAAATAGTTGGCTTTATTGAGAATTGTGAAAAGCGAGCCTGTTTACTTATTTCGTATAAAATTACAATAAATTTGAAGTAATGGAAAACCTGTGATGCCAAGTTTGTATTGTTGATAAAATGAAATAGCGACTTATAATAATAGTTGATTTAAATTAATTTACTTATTGTCTCCTAATTCTTCAAGGCATGGGAGTGACTGCCCCTAGTACGAGTAGACATTTGCTTAATTAACTGAGTGTGGACACATGTAGGTTCGCTTATAAAAAAAGTAATTCTAATGTTTTAAAAACACTTATAACTATTTTAATCCGTTAAAATCCAATAGTGTATAAAATTACTGTAATTTAATTAAGCACATTGGTTCGTGCAGTGAACAAAAGTTTTATTGTGGCGGTCGTGTGGTAAAGTTTGTCGTCAGATTTCGCGATGTTACACAAACGTAGTCTCATTGTGGCTACATCTCCATCTGCTGTGGTTAACTAAATCCTAATACAACCTTAATTCCCCTTGTTCTAGTCTAAAATTCTATTTACGTTTTAATTTCTTCTTATTATAAAATGTATTTTAACTTTTTTCAATTTAATTTGGATTAAAAATAAATGGCAAATAACTTCACCTCAATTAGTAAAATGGATCTAATTAAACTTTTTCTCTTAATTACGCGCAACTGTCAGAAGGCGAAAATAAATGGAAAAAATAAGTCACGTACCCTCCCCCAAGTTTTATACAGTGCCGATGGTAAATATTTATCCGTTTCTTTAAATAACATTGTCTATCAACTTTTGCTTGAAATTAGACACGTAATTGTTAAGGTTTCATTTATTCGGAAAGGAGTATTTATATAACAAAAGCAGATAATTAAAGTTTACTTAAAATTAAATTAAGGAGCGGGTGAATAAACCTTTCGGAAAAAAAGGTTCGTTCATGAATATGTATTACAAAGAGGGGCTTGTGAATGGAAACAAGGAGCTAATTATAAGTAAAATTTTTCATAAAACATATATAACATTGTATAATGGTAAAAAATTATGTATTCAATAAATTAATGACATCAAAATATAATAGGTTGTGTAAAAAACCATTATTTTTATAAATTACCTATAGAATAAAACGGTGCATATTTGACCCAAATCGTCATGAAACGTCACGAAATACTCGTATGTTAAGTAAAATCTTAAGTCTGTCTTTTTGCCCAACTTATTATATCATTATCTGTGCAATACTCCTAAAGTAGATATAAAGGGATAGTGCGATGTGTGATAGTCGTCTAATTAAGCGGACTCAACTGCTAACCACATATAGGCCATTTCTGACAATATTAACTCCAAGTTATAAAACATGACCATTACGTCACATTGTCTTGACGAGATAGCACGAGGCTATAAACGTGACGTTAGCATGACCCCATGCAGTGATCCTGACCTGAATCTGCAGGTGACACTTGAATACCTGACTATTCCGCAACGGAACGCAAAGGGAAATATTTCACTAAGAATTTGCAACAATATTTTCAAGAAAATGGTTTTGTATATTATTTTATATTCGACTTTGGTAAATGTTTTCTTGTTGTATAACAACTTGTTTTTTTAAACATAAATATCAACTATTTTACTGAATAAAATGAAATAATTTGATTTAGTTTATGTTGTTTCTTGATTGCGAGTTCACTTTTCCACTACGGGCGCATGCCACCTAGTAATTGCTGATTCGGCTGATACTGTTTATTATTGAAATATAATATTTTAAAATGAACTTTTCTGGATAAAGTAATGCCATAATAACGCGGTATGTGGTAAATTCATAACACCCCAGCCAACCTCCATCAACCTAAACCATTTCAAGGAAATTATATGAACTTTGTATTAAACATTTCATTTTGTACGCCAGACAGAAACCACCTTTAGCTACGAACTTGTTAACCATAAAGTGGTTTTGTTAGACGCTTGAACTCACCGTTGTAAACAAGGCCGCAGATATTAAGGGTCGGAATGTACGTAACCGCGAACTGAGACCATATTCTATAATATTGGTTAGGGTGTGCACTCAATCTTGGTATTAATTTGCATATACATATGTGACATTTAAACGTACAATACATCTATATCTACAAAAGTTTCATAGTAATTGCTTTCATTATACGATTCGCTTCAAGAATATGTTCCTTGACATGAATAAAACAAATTAACTTTTATTTGGAAACGTTTAATCAACTGTACGCGATTACAGCAAATAGACTAGACGACTGATGACCTTTTGCTAGTCAAGAGTCGTTGTGTGGATATATAAAGAGTATCGTATATCTAAGTTGTATATTTAGAAGAATTATTAGAGTTATATATGTTATACAATAAGTTATATATTATGTTGAAATCGTTAGTAGGTATAGATAATATATTATTTTATGATTAAGAATTTCTGTTAGATAACATTCGCAATGCGCCACAGTCACTAAGTTCAAACAGAGTTGCGCTCAAATTTTATAGATAAAATCGTAAAGAAAGTTTACGATGAGCGCATTTGGTAAATAAGGGAAATTAAGCAGACTAACAATGTTTTCTGCAGAATCTCCGGCTATATTTTGGTTTTATTTTGCACCTTTGTATTGAAGATACACAATATTATAAAGCAAAATAAAGTACAAAGAAAAGAGTACCTATAATTTAGATTGGATTAGAGAATACTCATTTGAGATTAACAACAACTGAAACCGAATCCTTACAATGTATTTTCTCTAAAGAGAACGAATAGTGTTTTGAAACAATGCGACCGTCGACGTATATACTTGTGGGACTTGCACGACAAATGTTTTTGAAATAAATCGGATTAACTGCTGAAAATTTTATAACACTCATTTAACGATGTTTTATGAACCTATCAGTATAATTTTGGATTTTTTATTATTTTATATTAGCCTGTCGTTTTTTATATGATTGCATTTCGCTACCACTAATAAATGTCTGCAGTCAACGGTCGCATCACTATGTCGACTTGAGCACAGTCCTCGCGTTATACCCGGCCACTTCCAAGCGAATTTAGAAACACGACTATGTACTGGCGTGGTAATATTGCCCAGGATTGCTGAGATATGAGCTTATAACCAACATCAGTTAATTCTAGAAAAAACTCTGCCAATCTATATTATGGCATAATATATCGTACAAATACTTTACGCGCAGTAAACAACACTATAGTTAGGTACAAGACGCCAGACTGGCGAACAAAGCCACTATATCTCTGGAAAGTACATTCCCCTTCATCCATTTTGAGGTTTTAATTTGCATATTTGAATTGCAAGCGTGAAAACACCTGTCGCAACTTCACTAACAATATTAGTTTTTGAGATTATCCTACAACAGTATATTAGATTAATAAAGATATAGATAAAATATTGAGTAGACAAATTTAAAATATAATTCATACATCTTAAAAAACCAAATAAAGGCGTTATTGATCAGACTTCAATAATGAATTACCGAAGAAGAATTGCCACGGATTATTCTTGCCATACATACATGCACTTCTCATCTGGCTCTCTCCCATATCAAGAAAAGTTTTCCTAGGGCGCACTCTTCTGACAATACAATCCATTATTGTAATCTGTAATGAAAAATATCGCTTTACTAATCTTGTCTCACTATTGCAAATTGTTTGGAATAGATAAACAAAAAAACAAATCGTTTAGTAATACACGTAACCTAATGTTAGTAATCAATTTAATTATGTCTAGTGGCTTTGTTATTTTTACTCGCTGGATATGGGACATGTAATTTCCTATTCGAAGTTTAAATTTATTTAGCAGTGTTGTACAGAGGTTTTTGTCAATACGCCTCGTTTTATGGGAATGAACGTGAGCATGTTTCACACCTGCATCCTCGCTATCGAGAGATTTAATCGAAAGCTTTAAATTTTATTTATGTAAATCGAAATGACGCAATATGTATTTAATGCTAATTTAAAAATCTATATTTATTTTTAAAAACAGATTTGAGATTCTGAATTAATTAAATACAAAGCTTTCTTAAGCCGATCCATTCATTTCCTTTATGAGTATATGTTAAAATAACTTTTATCTTTATCCCATAAACTGTACTAAGAACATAAATCTCGGAAATTAATATTTCTACCATAAATACTAATAAGTGAAGAAGGAAGCTCCTCAGTAAAGTAATACATTTTATGTGGAAAGTTGTTCAGTCTGTGAACTCTTGTAGGAGCTAAGTTGGGGACAAGTGCTGCCGACGTGACACTCCGCAAAACTTCCCTTTATCTACTTTAAATATTATTTATACAATACATTCTCTGAATAAATTGTACATCTGCTTATTAAGTTTTCTTTAAATTTAAATTACAAGTTAGCAGGATTTCAAATGTTGGCTTTATAATATTATGCAAAGGTTGATTTTATATTCTTTGTTTAATTTCAAAGTTTTTGATTAAAGTTTATTGGACGTTAAATAATTGTTCTACAATACAGTTTAAGTCTATAGTCGACATGACTGTTATATTAAGTATATATTTTAATTTATTGAGTAAATTTTGTGCCTTTTTTACTGATTTCTAACACACGTAACTACCGTCTAATTACAACTTTCTATATGATAGAAAAGTTTTAATAACATTACAAGTTTGTTTAACGGAAAGTAACGAAAATATTTGTAATGAAACTACTGAAGTTACGAGTTAGTCATCGCTTGTTTGCAAACTGTCAGTGGCAGGAATTTGAACGGAAATAACTGGATGTTCACAGAAATTAATTATACATATGTAAATACGTTACCTTCACTAACCACCAGATTGACACCTGCTATATCTGTATACATGATATTTCGCTTGGACGAAATGATCTGTGGTTAGCGTTCGGGATGTTTCTGAAAAAAATAACTGCAATATCATTTTTTATTTTAAATTGCTTTAGAGGCTAAAATTTGTAATTTTGCCTAAACAAGGATTTGCGTCATTAATTTAAATTAATATTTGTAAATATGAAAATGAGTATGAAGTATTATGTGAAGCCTTCTTTAATTTTATATCAAAACCATTAAAAAATCAACTCTAATACAAATTTGTTCATGTACGAGTAATGTAAGGTAGACTTCTCTACTTTGCAGGCGTCTATGCGACAGACGCTGTCGAGCGCTGAATCTGAAGATATTGAATCTTTACCATTTTGCAGTTACTCAGGCGATTGGTACAACATACTTGGCTTTAATATTACACTACGAATCTTCAACATAAAGAAATCGCTAAGCTTGGATGGTCTATGTCAAGACACAATATCATATATGAATAATTCTCACAAGTCGCTACATAGAGAAGCCTACTTTCAGGCTTATACTAATTACTATTATCTTACGTCGAAAACATTTTCGACGTATAAAATACGATGGTTATTATTAAGCCTAAGATATACATTTAACAAAACAGCCGCTTGAAATAATACCTTTTAATAATACATTAAGCGCTTTTTGTAAAAATGTATATTAGTTAGTTATTTTAATTCAGCTGTTTATAAAATAAATCACATAGCAGGAATTTATTGTAATAAATACGGTCTTAAAACATCAAAGGTCTTGTCTATTAGTCTTGATTTAACTATTAATTAGGGCCTTTCATTTTTTTAGTAAATTACTCGGTCAAATTACGTTTTATTTAACACTGAATTTATAGGGCTTTGATGTTTTTATGAATACGTTCTAATAGTAAATTCAATGTAAAATTGATTCTCAAAATTTCAATTTCAAGTATATACTTACTTCATGAACAATTAATAATAGTTTTATTCTCAGAAATCATTTGATGCTATAATTTTCAAATTAGTAACAGGAAATGCAATTATTTGAAATGCACACCTATTCCTGTAGTATACATTTTATAGAGGTCGAGGTTATTGAACTGTGTTCCAAATATAATTAATAGGTAGTTATTCGCTGTCCAGGAAAGCGTTTATGAGTCGAGACGAGACGCGTAAAAGATAGTGCGTGTGCTGTTAATGACTCCTGTATCCATATATAGATATTTATTACATTTAATAGACAACATATTTTTGTGTTTATTTTACTACAGGTAAAAATTGATTATATATTAAAACAATTAAAACAGATTTCTAATAACAGACATGCCATAATTACTTCAGTGATTTTAATAATTATAAAAGCTATTGACGTGAATAATACAAATATATATTTGATTTCTCAATTAATCAGTGTCATTCAAAACATTGAGAGACTTGTCAAAGTCGTCTGGAGGTGTCGAATTAAGACTAAAGAAATTCCTTCATCAAATCTAAATTGTTTTATATCTCATATTTTGTAATTAATTTTAAATCCTAATACGAATGTTTTATTAAAGTATATCTTTAGATGTAAATCTTATTAAAGTTTATTTATTGGAAATAAGGTACTATGTGTATTTTTATATATAATTTTTATTAGAAAAATGTTATTATAAAGCTAAAGAGAAGAGTACACTTATGAACGTGTAAGTATGTAAAATAATCCATAGGATGGCGTTACTCCCGTGAAATTGTTATTCAGTGTGTGAAGTTAAACAACTTTAACAGAATTCACAAGTTAACACTGGAACATGCTAACTTTTGTTCTTCTTGTAACAACTTGGATACACATCGCTTATCCTATCTTGTATATATCTACCTACCTACCTAACTACTGGCACGCGTGAGACATTCAACCTCATTAAACTTTAAATAAACATGTATCTACACACCTACGACACGACAAAGTTAATATTAAGGTTAATTACTCGCAGCACAAAGTTATAAATTACAAAGTTACAATTCTTTAATTGCTAAAAAAATTGACTTAGAAATAATACGGTTTTTTAATTTTATTTCCATGAAATTATTAACATGTAATTGGATATTTCAATGCTTTATTATGCTGAATTTGAAAACAAATAGATATATTTAGAAACGTCTATTAAATTCTGAAATTGAATCTGCAGCTGTGTGTGATGAAGTCGATGACAATTTCGAGTACTAAATAGTATTAGATTTTAGAAACTATATGTGAACTACAAACATAAGATATTAAACAAACATGGTTTCAGATTGAACTATGTGGAAATTATTTTTTATTAGTGTAGTAAAGACTACACAGTACAACAATCATAAAACTACATCAAACATAATTAATCTATTCAAACAATTTTTAATGAATCGTATAGATATATCTATAATACTAATATTTTTCCGCAATTATTGCAAAACTACCATATATGAACACTGCATCGCCTTCTGGGAGTATCTCTAAATCACACGGTATAAATAATAAGTAGACATTGTATTAAAAAACAAAAAAGTGAGTAATTAATAACAACGTTCATTAACACTTTTCATGAGTTCAAGTAGTTATTAGATTAAAAAATGGATGAAGCGGCACTTAGTTGTATCACGCCTGTCCATGGCAGTTTCGTTCAGACAATCTTTGAAAGATGAGAAATAGTTATTTTCTGTTCGTAGACGCCCCACGACGATTAATCATCCTTGAGGTCGTCGGTAGCCGCAGCAGGGTGCACGGATTGACCTGTGTCCGACTCACGTCACTTAAGGCTAGACATCACTTGCTTCGGTAAAGTTTGCTTCTTCAGAATGAAGGATCGCGACTGTGACAGTTCGACCTAAATTACTTTCGACATAAACCCAATTTGCTGAATCCAACACTTTTATTACGTAATCAAGTGTCATTGAGTAAGCTGCTTCAGCCTGTCAGTTGTAAGTTAAACTAATTGGACAATGAAAGTAATGTGAGGATCTTCCATGACAATGTTAATGTCGTTCATGTTTATAATATTATTTTATAGGTACTAAATATTGTATGTAGGTACCTATATATGTATGTATTTGTAATTTATTTAGATTCGTTGTAATAGCTCTTCAAATTCAATGTTCCCAATCTGTTCGTTGCTATACCATTAAAAAGAATTGAATGCATAAACATTTTTCTTTTATAGCAGATACTAAAATTGAAATTGGTTCATCTGTCGTTCATTTTAATATCTTTCGTTTTAAATACATAGACAATTACACTTTTACTATTATTATTATTTTATTCATTTTACTACAATACATATATTTGTTAATATAATATAATAAATACTTTATTGGTCTTAATTGCCAATAAAATACTATAGAGACTGAGGTTATTTTTGAATATGTTTCCCCCCTAATTTAGAAGCTTACTATCGCTTTTATTTTGATTAATTTAATCCGACCTCGTGAGATTGTAGCCGCGCCCACGTTGGTGTAAAGCTTTTAAAACGTCGGACTAAATTAATAAGCTCGATAGTAAGCTCCATAAAGACTTTTAAATTAGACAAATTACAGTTTACATGTTCTAACCACAACACTAGTTCAAAGACTGTCACTCTTGGCCATACTTACATTTGAATAATAAATGAACAACAATAGTATGTGGATTAGTACTCACACGCATGTGTAGTTCAGGGAGTGTGTGTGCGTAATGTAATAATAATAATTACTCATGATTTAATTTATTAAATATGTGTATCCACTGGAAAAGGTAAAAGTATATAGAATAATCTTTTTCCCCAGCAATATCTTCTATAGTAACCAATGCCTACACATATTTCGATGAGGAAATATTTTCATGGAATTTCCCGTATTTACAAAATATGTTGAATCTTATTGAATGACACATTTCGGTTAATATCCACCTGTGTAATATATTAATATTTAGAATATATGCTGAAATCCGTAAACAACATGAAAACTTGTGTAACATTTTATTAAACATATTTCTTTGCAGTATGTTTACATAGATAGATAAACAATAGCATATTTTCTACTTTGTTATTTCAATATAATAAAACAAACTTTCTTGGTATGAACAGAAATATTTAGGACATGAATCTTGCTCTGATCCGTACATAGGTTAGCCGACTTCTTTTGAATGTTGATGAAATTAAAAGTAGAGAATATCAATTGTTTTCTGTTCTACAATGTACAATATTAGTGTTGCCAGTACATATTCAATTCACGTAGTAGAATTTATTAAAAGAGGTCAGTCCGGTGAAAACATCTGAAATATTGGGTATGTCAGGTAAATTTATAGGTATAATATGTTCTACGAAGAGCTCAATTTCAGAGAGTTTACTGTGATTTTTTTATTTCCTTAAAATGAAACTATAAATATTGAGTAAATATTGATTTTAAAATGAGCGTTTTTGCCGTGTGTTCGCTCAATTATAACATAAAAGCATGAGTTCAGTTAGGTGCATCAATTACATATAGATATTTCTTTTTACACACGTAAAGTTTAAATAGATATATGCAACTGAAGTAAATTATATTTTGCTATTATAATTATCAAATATAAGACTGTATAATATTGACTCACTGTCAACTGAAGATGGGATTTATGTGAATATTAACGATTTTTAGAGGCTGTCATTATGTTTATGACACACGCATAGGAGAATGCGGATACTCCGAAAGCCCCTAAGCCTCGAGGCGTTCCGGCCCTAAAGTGCTATAATGTATCATTTTTATAGCTAAGCCAAAGTGAATTTGCAGGACGAAATAGCTTGTTCGTGTATGATATTTAACATTATACTTATTATTAATAAAGAAAATTAACTCTTATTAGTATTTGCAACACTGTACGCATCCTGCAGTAATTAAAATGTGGTTCTTGCTCTTGCACATTTTCTTTTGATATTAAAATTATAGTAAATCATTATAAGTGTTGTTTTTTCTTAATTTAAAACGTCAAACGTCATGTTGAACATCGTTTAAAGCAAATTGTAAAAAATGTAACTAGATTTATTTGAGCTCGCAGTGAAACGCCGGAATAGCATCCGGTTAATTAAAGTTTATCTGGAGTGGTGTTGCGCTTCGGCGACACGATTCCATTAGGAAGCTACACCAAAGTTACTCAATCTAGGTCATGGATGTTCCAGACAAACTGATTATAACTAAGCTCACCTTAAACGTTAAATGGTATCGGTGCTACGTTATGAATTTATGATGCTAGATTTATATTTCAATAATCATATGTTATATTTATAGTAGGTATATTTAATATGACTTTATATGGACGTAATTTTGTATTATATTTTTTTCCTGTTTATATCTTGCTATTTTTACGTCTTACGCATGTCAGTTAGCTATACGTAGGTATATTAATTTTAAAGAATATACGAGTATATATGTAGCTTATCGTCGCGTTTATTTTGATTAAATATCCCTTGACCTGAACTGATAGCTGTAAAGCTTTTGAAACTTCAGATTAAATAATTTTTTATTTTGAAAATATCATATTATATATTTTATAAAATATATTAAAATTTGGTGATTTAAAAATGTGATACTCAAATTACACTGTATTTTAACTCTTAATTAAGAAAAATGGACAGAGAAATTTAATTAAGGAACCTTTTTTTTTAAATATAAAGTTTATCTATTCTCTGGAGTATTTTTAATTTAGGAAGTTTACGACGTTTTTTTAGAAATAATCATTATGCCTATACAATACAAAGAGTTTCATACATTGTGTGATATACATTATATTAAAAATGTCTGCTTAACTTTTATGATATTTCACAAAGTCTTAAGGCACCCATATCTTCATGGGCGCAGGCATACATCTTTAATTTCGACGAGCAGCACTTCCAATTTATTTCCTTGATAAAGTATTACTGCGTTGTTTACGAAACACGCGTGAATTACTTTCTCTCTCAACACGACTAGATCCCTGAATAAATAAATGAGGGACGTCCCACACCGTTCTTTCACTTCCTTTGTGCTCCTATATGTCTTTTTGCCACATGTAATTTGATACCATACAAAGCTCCTATTTAGTTTAGGTTAATAACGACAAATATGAAAATATTCTTTTAGATTTATTCTTTTATATAACGATTTTTATTTCTATTATACAACAAGATGTTTTTTTTTGTCACAAACTATAATATTACTGTGGGTATTAATTGTGATCACATATTGAATATACAGTAATCATCGTAAATATGTTCTGAATAATTTACTTTAAAATCTATTATAAACCTATGCAAAGAATGTCCTCTCTAAATATATAGTTATTGAATTAATAAAAAATGAATGCTGCAACTAAGTTAACCCATTACAAAAAAAGTCAATGTGTAGATATTTCGTATAAAGTTTTGTTTCTATGTTATACTTTATCGTGCTACTGGTATTATTCATCCGAACACGGAAGTGGCGACAGCGACATCCGCGATTGCAACTTGCAGTTCTGTTTGTCACGGCTACACAGCGTGATATATCGCCTGTCCTCCCTGCCAAAACTGCAGCACTGATGTTTACATGTGGCTCAGTCCGCACTGCTTTGATTGTATTTTGCTTGTTAGACGAATTATAGTTATAGCTACATTTATACCGAATTTGTTATTTTCGTTGGAAGTTATTTGAAGTTTTAATGTTGGACGAGCGTGGGCGGATCAACGAGACGGTTCAGGAAAATCATATTCTACCTACAAGTTAAGCTTATTATATTTTCGTTCACGAATTCACAGAAATTCATGTAATAATTTTGTTTCATTGGTTACAATAAAAATATTTATAAAGTTCATGTAACATTCTCAGAGAATATGAGTTTTTTTACGACTAGGACATAAAAATGTTATAATGCCATAATGAATGTCTGTTGACAAGAAGTGAAGAAGAGGAAATTGTATTATAAGAGCTATTGTCTATTGTGAAAAATGCCTGTACTATAATTCAATGCCTGATAGGTATAATTAATATAAAAAATATATTCACAAAACTAGACTTAAACTGCGGTTATTTCAAAGTTTCTAAATGAAAAGTTTTGTTTGCCGCCTTCTTCATTTGCAATCACAAAATATATTAATGATTCAAAATGTTTCTTTTTTTTTTAAATAACTAGATCTGATGAAACTACTTAGAATTTGGTTTAAATTTCAATTCAATAAAATATTTTTGCACTAACAATTGTTACAATAATTAAATGAAAGTTATGACTTCAACTCCTATTTCAATGACGTCAATTTGGAGTACTTTTAAACATTTGGCCATTCTCTTTAGAATGATCGAAGTTAGGTCATATTTCTTCTCTTACGCACTTTAAGTTGTTAATGAAAGAACCCTGTAACTTGGAAAATTCATTTTCAAACAATTTCGAAGGATCTTTAGTCCATTGTATTTAGAATTATTAATTGCAACTATTACTTTAAGTCGCTAATTATTAGGTTATAAATTAAAATGTGGCAAAGTATACCCGAACACAATATTATTACAACAATATTAAAAAAGTTTATTGACTATGTCTGGTTAGGCCATTAGGTTAGATTTAAAAAAAGAAGTTTCTTTGTGAGTCAGTTAAACTTGGAAAGGTAACAAGAAAATAAGACAAAGACTTCATAATAAAATTTAAAAAAAAAGAATAACCAATAATTTAGCAAGACACATTTTCATTACTAAAATATTTGTTATACAAAAAAATAAATCAATAATTATATTAGTGTTCATATGATCGTATTTTAATTATAAATGTCATCATCTGTCTGCCTTCCACGGAAAGAGTGATAGGCAGACTGATGATGGCATTAGCCCAGTATGCCGTCCCGGGGCAGTACCTCCACTTTCAAGCGGCACACCCGTGAAGTGACCTAGTCGCGTTTCGGGATCAGCTTGGAAGTAGCCGGGATAATGAGAGGAGTGTGCCCTGTTAATTTGGACAGAGCACATTCGTCTCCTCAAGCCGGCATAGTGGAGTCGACTGTTACACGCGGACATCTGTCTGTAGTAACAGTAGTCTAATGCTCATAGACTGCACTCTAGCTTAACAACAGGCGGAGTGTGGTCATATGCTGGGTTTTCAATAAAAAAATTTAAAAAATTCATTTCTTATTATATTTTTTGTAATGTTGTAGAAGTTTTTAAAGTAGGTATTAATTTTAATTATCTTATTTCCATCTATAGATTTTTTAGATACTCTTTTTATTACTTTAACGGAGCTCTAAAAAATATTCTATTGTTGAGCGTTTTCCAACTGACGATCCTAATTTAATTTGTGAAGCAGAATGAGAGGAAAATTTGATCAATTACGTCCCTCCCTTTCTTTACGGACGTTTCTAACAAATAATTTATTTTATTTGACCATCGTTTTATTAATAGGCGTTTCAAAATATCCAAACAATCTCAATTTTTAATTTCCTTAATATCAGTTACGATTTTATCATCGTGTGATTTCCTAAAATTACAAAAATATCGCAGAATCGACTTCTTTGGAAATCCCCGCGCCCCTATATCAAAATCTCTCTCAGAAGCATTTAATAACACACGAAATAAAGTGAAAATCTATAGAATATCTGAATATTCGACAAAACGTAAACCCAAATTACATTTTTTCCCAGGGAAGCATAAAATTATGTAAAGTACCTTGATATCGAATTTGAACAGTGGCGTCGATATGGCAAGAAGAAGCTATAGTGGAGATCAATCACTAATGGCGCTCGGGGATTACAGCAAACCGGCCCTCATACGCGATGCGAAGGCGAAATTTACATAAATAAGCTCATCTGTATTCAGCATGCAGCCAGCCCCGATCCTATGCAACAACATGTGCCATTCAACTTGCAGACCTCTATTATTAATTGTGGACAACTGGCGCTGGGGAGCAATTCAGGGTGAACTCGTCAGATGAAAACTGGATCCTTGTTTCTAGTTTAATGGAAGTTCTCAACTGTTGTTAGTGCCAGCTTTGTTTATTGATTCGTTTTGTTGTAATTTCATATATGACAGAATAACCTTAAATACTTAATTGCGTTAATTAAATTTCGGTATTATTATTTATATTGTTTTCCATTATGGAGGAAGGGTTTCTAATGGAGGCAGATGTCAAAGCATAATTAAATTATTAAATTGAATTTAGAAATATTTTAGGAAATTCGAAGCGTCCGATATTACACAATAATTCACAACAATAAGTAATCTTGTAAGTGGGATTCATAACGGAGTTTAAAGTTACAGTTAACCCTGAAAGCAATGATTAAACAAGTTGGCCGTAGATTTAAATTTTAAGCTCGTAAATTAACCCTCCATCCTTTTGAAATACCAAAGGGGTTGGGACCTAATGGACTATTTGTGAAGCATAATGGGTTGGCCTGGCCGAGCATATTAGACAATTTAGACGTATTTTGACTTCACTCTACACATTATGAGTCTCTAACCTTACTTCAAATATAACACGAATAGGGCATTATAATTTAATGAAAAGGTTTTTCCGTTACTCGCGACTCGATTATCCATTATTACTAACAAAGGACGGATAAAGGACTCGACATGATATTTAACCATAAAAATACACAACAGTAAATGTGTATTAAGGAAGAAAAAGAAAGGCAACGAAGCTACTAATTTAGTCATTCTCCACTGACATTAACTTCTTAATGAGTTCTTTGAAAAAGTTTGTAACTTACTACGAGAAGTTATATGGCTTTTTAACACGTTGATAACTGCTTCAGACTTTTTAATAGATAAGCAATCTTTCTGTGAACAAGAACTATTACATTCTTTAAAAGTTTTAAATATTCACTCTTTCTTGCACTAAATTAATTTTATATGACTTTCACAATACCTACCTAATAACAAATCATGCTGCACTCCTACATGCTGCACTTGCAATGCACATTTGGGTCGAGCAATAAATATTAAGCACGGAAAACTCCGATCACGTAGATGCTCTGCGCTGAATTTTCTAAGGAGCACTTGCCATCAAAACTGTAATAAATAATATGACATTACCTATAGCAATGAAAAGCAATCAACATTATATTCGAATCACCGATTTTACACTCGAAAATATTTAGCTAAAAGCAGTTATAAGCACTTAAAACTTTGCTTAACTTCAAAGTACTCATTAGGAATATGTAAAGGTAACTGCGAAGTGAAGTTATTTTACACATGAATGCATTTGAAGTGGGCTTATTTTGCCTTAAAACCTTTTTAGAGGTATATCTATTGACTTGTCCTGGATTTCGCTCACAAGGGACATTGAACGTCACCAGGGTGTGAACATATGAAATTGGTTCCACGTGACGTATTACTTGGGTCGATTTTCTGACTTTTGTTTGTGATATTTAAACGATTTATTTGGATTGACATAAGTTGACATATTTATGTCTGTTTTTTTTTTAAATATCTATATATGTTATAATATATCTATGGATTCTTATTCGTAGAAAAAGTAAGAATATACCTTTAGAAAAATCTAGGTAGGTATAGTATTGCCGTGAGTTACTTTATAGCGCCTTGAGAGAAGCAGTATTACTTCTACTACATTGTGCTAGAATAATGTCAGCTACAAAACCTCAGGTGACCACTTAGTTGTTCTACATTGTGTGCATGGTACCTCTAAGTCGCTAGATTTACTTTTAATTTAACATTGCTCTTTATGTCGGTGCTTGCGTTTATTTCGGAAGTAATTATTGTTATTATAACGATTATAAAAATAATGTATATAGATAGACGGTAGATGACCTTTGATGTGCAAAGGTTGGCATGTCAATCTGCTAAGGTCTCGGCTTTTCATTTTGCTACTTAAGAAAAAGTAGTAGTTTATTTCGTATATGGACTTTATTTATTTGTACTATATTGTCCTTGTCCTGGCCACCAATCGTAGAACATATTATACCCTAGTTCTGGGTCAGGGCATAATAATAAAAGTAATTAACGTACTAAGCATCTGTTTTGTAGATAACAATTTCATTAATTAAAATATATTCATTTAAACTATAAAACGCTTAACGAGCATTCGATAAAATGCAATCTTAACTTTTGATATAGCAATTACCCTTTCAGGTAGCTGTGAGTTTTTAATTGCATTTAGAATGTGAATCGATTCCAATTAGTCTTTGAATCTCATTAAACTAGTTCTTGAACCGAGGAATATGATCAATGCCACGATCGTGATCTAAGAACGTTATAATGGTAACTATATTTTACATTTAAAAGTAGGTAATAATAAAGTTTAAATTATAACTTAATTTGAAGTATATTTTCTTTCGTTAGATATATTTTTTATCTACATGATCGTTGTATGTGAGTTTTAAAATTTAAAAATAAAAATAAACTACGAAGAAAATTTTAAAGAAAACTACACTTGCGAAACTATCAACATAAAGAACCGGCATCCTATTCAAAATTCGGTGTGGAAATGGACAAATTTAGCTTAGAGTCCAGCCACCGCCGAAGGTGTGCTAAAGGAGTTCATGAATAACGCACGAACGTCGCCGCCTTTGCCGTGTTTCCGTCCTAATACTTCCTAATACTTTAAAATTTATTTAGTGATTTGTTTTTTCGACGCTTTTACAATAATAAAGTGACAAGATATGAATATCACGTTCCAAACAAATTCAAATTAAAAAAGCGTAACACTGTTTATTTATTATATGAGTGTACGGACTGTTTACATAATTTTGTTTCGTTATTTTCTTCTCTGAATATTATATTTAGATAATATTTTTTATAAACCAATCAATAGAACTCTCTCATCTCATATCTGACAGCGTAATTACGTAGTCAAAAAAGATTGCTCGTCTTTATTTTTTTATTAATCTATATAATGATTATTGGGAGAGGGTAAGTTTATTTCAGAAAAGATCACAAATGGAAATTCATACTTTTATATTACCACAGAAATAATAATTCATTACTCTTAATAATGGCTTAATAATAAAAATGCAATTATACCATTTGTTATATAATTCATATAAAAACATAAATACTAAGAGAAAAAACTTTTCACGTGTCAGGAAGAAAACTTTAACATATAGACTTCTCGCTGCGTTAACACTTTTCTAACCGTCATATAGTGTTTTTGCTGGGCGCGGGCTTTAATCGCTATCTTTGCCATCGTAAACTAGACACTAAAACTTTTTTTTCACACGCCGTGCTAAAATTCAGATTGTAACTAGTTAGGTACTAAACATAAGTATAAAAAAGACATATTATTTAATATTAAAATGTAATAGGTATATATTTATTTTATTATCTTTATATTTTTATTATTTCATTTTATATATAACCAGTAAACACGTGTCATTAGTTTGTAATACTTAAACTAGATGGGTATTACACTATCCTCAATCGGGTCACGTATTTTGTTGAATCGGGTAAACGGCGACATTTTGCTGAGTGTACAAACTTTGTGCACCGAGCTTACACGAGTTCGAACAGATTGTGGAGATCGCTTCAGCATGGGAACAATTAAAAGCAAACGTTCCACTCCCTGTAACAATGTTACTGGCTGTAGAAAATTTTATCTTAGAAAATATTATTTTTTATATTATTTTTTTAAACAATGTCAAGTTTAATTAAAGTTCAGATAATTGTAAAACATTAGTGTATAAATTCATATTGCTGTAGTGCTGTAGCACTTGTCATCTACGTTTTATACTTATGGAGTGTTCGCTATTTATAACTACGATAAAAGATTTTATTATAATATGTGTTATTATGAAACTGACAGACGCACGCATTTCTGCATTTGAGAAATGCAACTAGGATCTATGCTCTATGTCATTAATTAACATTAATTTAATACGATCTATGCTATATTTAAAATTATAAAAATATCATTCTACATACAATTTAAGTAACGTTAACAAAATATTATTATCTAACCAACGTCCCTTACTCGTGAAACATAGCTACGAAACATACTTTACAAGGGATAAACCGCAAAATGTTTTGCTTAAGTGCCTCATCGATCGTTGCTATTTCATTAAGAGACCTATCTACCAATATACATATGTATTATTACTATAGATACATCGACACATAATAATATATATCAACATTATAATGAGTAATATGATGCGATTCAATAATTGAATACATAAAAACATTGTATTGTACATGTATTTGATAGCATTTGTATGATTATTTTTTTATCTATAGTAGTTTGGTAATAATAATATTAAGTTTTTTATTGCTTTTAATAATAATAATAATTCTAATACAAATTAACTCATAAGAAACGAATTTAGAGCAATTGGCGATCTTATCATCAAAATTAATTTCTTCCAGATAACCAATTGTCATAGGAGAAGCAGTGTTAGTATTGGGCAATGCAATTTAGATAAACCGTTGTATCATACTTCTCAACAACAGTCAGCTTCGCTATCGTGACTTTAGATTGCCCGGGAACTTCGAAGCTGATCTTGAAACTCACTTCACGGATGCTACATTTAAAAGTAGTGGGTAGTATTAACCCGGAATGTCATACTGGACTAACAACCATCATCAGACTGCCTACCACCATTCTAAATTAATTTCTTAGAACAATAAAAAGTGAGATAAACGTGTGATCACGATGGCTACAAAACAAATATTTCAAATTAGAGCTAATAGTTTAGGTACTCAATATTTATAGAAAAATGTTAAATTTATATAGGAAAATTATATGAAACAACAAAAAAAAGGTAGGTGTTAAACAATAAAATAATCACAATAGAATTAAAATTGATATACGTAGGCTCAGTATCTACGAGTATCCATTATAAGGTGGTTACCAGGTACTACCTATAATACTTATGTAATAACATCGCTAATTCATATAGGCACGTAAAAGGAAAATTAACCCACTGTTCTTAATTACATTTTCGCATGCTTTACTTTCGACTAAAAGGGTCGCTTTGTATACAATTTACCCATCCGAATTAATACGCGTATCATATGCAAAGATGTAGTAGCATTTTCGCATAGGAGTGAGATAGATTTTATTGAGTCATCGGAGTAAAATATTCATTTTTGTGTTTACGATACAAGCACTAAGCGAATATATCAGAGTTAATTCGTAAGCATGATAAAAGTAATTCAAAAGACTATCAATTTTTCCTTTTGCAAGTAATTTTACTTTGATCTTTTACAGTTCGGACAATAATCAGAATACATCTATTTCTCAACCATCAAACTAAAATATCAGTTAAATGAAAAACATTAAAATAATCCTATATTCTGAATTAAATTGTTAAAGTAATTTAATGTGAAAGTCGCGAATTCTTTAATTCTATTCAAAAACGTTGTGACAAACAAAAGTTAAAAGTTTCAAACAAAGTTAATTGGATAAAACTATGCAGTCATTCAGAAAACGTGATTTCGAATTTACCTTTTGAATATGCAACCTTTATGCATAAAGTTATGGTCAACTAGGTTTTCATAAAATACAATTAACTCATATACGCTGATTGTATTGTCTTTTTTTTTTGAAAATATCGCCACTGGAAAATTAAATCAACGTCGAAAATCGCAAACGTACCCTCAGCTGGCGTCCATATCGTTACATGTTTGTTTTTAAACCACTCATGTAACTGAATTCGTAAATAGAACAAATCCACATTTTGATTAACATCCACCTACATAAATATTTATGTATGACACACACGAGGAAGAGAGAGCTAACTGAAATTTTATATTTTAAAATCTACTGCAGTAGAAAATTTAAGAGTTTCGTATCATGAAATGCGATCTAATTTAAAAGCCTAGTGACAGGAATAGAGTAAGTAAACAAACATCGGAAGCAGGGGACAGGCGGCGGCTTCGAGCGCCAGACCCTCTTTGCAAGATTTACTCCCCACATGCCAAGTTTCTTCAGACAAAAATAATTAGATTTCATTTCTACATTACTCACGTATAACTCTTTAAAAGTTAATGTAAGTAATCTTTAAGAGTTCCTTGTGTTGAGAAGGTTAATGACCTTTTAATACGTAAACCCTTAGGGCGAAATAATGCTCCATTACTTGGTAAATGGGGGCTTCTTATTTCGAAATAATGTGTATCGCCTTAACCTTTTTTTCAATTGTTCCTTGATTGCTTGCTAGACTAATTGTTTTAGGATTCAAAGTGCTCGCGTTAAGCTCTCGGCTCGACTTGACAGCAAGTTAGTCCATTGTTTTTGTAGAATACCATTTACAGAAAGAGTTGATGCAGCAGATAATTCCTTTTATACATAACGTCGTAGCATTTTCAGAAGCAATGATTTATATTATAGAAAGTTATTTATTAAACAAGTTGTTAAGACTCAGCATTAAAAGAATTTTATATTTTGTAAATAGAATCAGGTGGTTAATAATAAATCATTTTAGTTTAGATATACCTTCAATATTTTGTTCAATAAATAATTATACATATGTCTAAAAAAGTTTAAGTTTCAATCCTTTCAATATATTTTATCTCACGGAACTGATATCATCAATACAGGCAATATGTTTACAACCCTCTGCGCGGAGTTTAGGCTTGTAATTTATCTATACTAATAAATTACAGCATGCCTACGAACAACCTTGCTTAAATAACATGATGTTCGCACAACATTTTTCAACCTCCCTCTGAACCTAAAATCTTTAGGGCGACGAAGAGATTTCTAACATTTAAAATTACATACGCATTTTTAATTATAACATTACTTATTGGATATAGCTTTAATTTAAATAAAAATTCAATATGTAGATAATTTAAAAATTCATATTAAAGTTCTGATATTAAATCCTTCATCAAATCTGGAAACAATACCTTAAATCCAGGTCGAAGAAATTGAAAAGGGAAATGGAATTTTAGTTTAAAACGAATAGAATTCTTAAGAGATTATTAAATTCTTTGTCTTTCTATAAAATAGGGTTGAATTTTTAATTTCTCCATTTACGTTTAAAATGAACTTTATTGTTTTAAAATGTTAAATAAAATTTCAAAATTATTATGAAATTTGTACCTAGTTTTCACTCAATTTATAGTACATGTAATATAGGTAGATGTTAGCATTATGTTGGTAACAATCAAGACCTGACAGTTCCACCTAACCATAAATACCAAACAATATTCTGAGTAATTTTCTCGTTGTCATATGTTTATTTCATTGTTATATAAGATCAATATTTTATTTAACCAATTTATCTAATACACCTGAGGCATGATCAAAAATTGAACTGTCGAACCAATGAACTGTTAGATAAAGTTTTGTTAGGTAAAGCTTCTACTGTCAAAATCCGAACAATCTACTAAACGTTATTTTGTTACTTAACAAATATTTATTATACTTCTATTTATCTATTTTAATCAAGTGCGTAACTTAATAATATGCGTAAAATTAAAAAGCGTGGTTTATATATAGATTTTACTATTATAAAAATTTAATATAGTAAAGTACTATTTAAAAAAAACTCTATAACCAATTTATATTTAAAAAAACAATTGAATATTGGTAATACATACTTCAAACACAATACATTCACAGTAAATCCAGGTTTAAACATTACGTACTAGTATAATCTACAGCATCCACTCATATTCAACCAGCACCAAGACCTGCGTCTTGCCATTGTAAATCAACTTAGACAGGTTAGCAGCACCTGACTTAAGTGGTGCGTGAATATAGGCGATTAATCAAATAGAACGTCGATTTACGCCTAAAGTAATACAATATGTATAGAAATATTACTTTCCGTGTAACGTAAATTGTACTCAAAATTATATTACAATGGTTATTTATAACAGACAAGGGTCGTTATAAATGTTCTAATCTAATGTTAATAGTTGCTAAAGTTACTGAAATCAAAAACGTAGCAACGAAATTAAGTACCATGAAAATGGGCAAGGCGTATTTAGTTAAGAATTTTAAGCGACTCGAACGAAACAGTTTGAAGTGCAACTTGACTCGTCGTCCTGTAGCCTCCGTAACCGCAAATATGCAAACACACGATTCAAGACGCCACAAACAATTTTCTCAAAAATAAATATCAACTGAAACTGTCGCAGAAGATTATTTTAATAAAATCCTTGCATGCTCAAGAATAGATATATAAAGAATAAATATGAACGTGAAGTGAGTAAAAGCTGCATTCCTGTTGTAGAGACGCCTACCTACATATGTGTCACGGGGGAAACACGCCGGGGCTCTGCCTGAATTATTCATAAGACATATGGACCCAAAGCAGACTGGATTTCACAGAAGAGAATTTTAAAATGTATTACTTTGGTTAGCTAAGTGTTAAATTGAATAATATTTACTTAGTATATACGCACAGAGGACAACAGACGACATAAAAAAGTTATTGCATTATTCGATTGTGAAACGGGCTCGAAATAAAAGCGAGTATTGCTTACTGTCCAAACGATAAGATAGGAACGATACAGTCTGACCATGCATTCTTTTGTCTAAGAAAAATAACGACCGTTGACTAAGCAAAAGGAAATGTATAAAATGCATTGAATATATATATTTGTATATTTGATTTTAATTTGATATTAGTTACTATTTAATTTAATTGAATTCATAATAAAAAAAGGCGTTGTATTTTTAGTACCGATACAAGTAAATACAGATTATCTGTCGATGCGACATCCTGTTAGGGCACACCAAACTATTACTATATAAAACTATTGATAGAATATTAAAAAATTATTAGGTACATAGTTATAATGCATCATTATATCAAAAAAACATTTTTATTATTATTTAATGTAATACTCATCCATGGTGTAAAAACATTCAGAAATTAAATAATGTTCCAATCTATTTTTAAATCCTAATTATTTGGTTTCTCAGAATATCATCATTACAATAGAATAAAAAAAAATCTAAATTTAATTTCTTTTTGCACCGTAAGTATTGCTTTATTTCTATACAGCAAGAAAAAATGTCGTTAATTAAAATAGTCCCTACTCCAGTAGCATATTCAAGTCACGCGAAGTCGTTTTATTCCTTCGGATAGCTACATGATCCAGTAAAACATTTCCTAGCATGTAAATTGAACATTTTCATTGTATCACGACATTGTTCGAATGCCGTTGTGCGGCGTAGTGAGAGGTCACAGCCGTTTAAATTAAAAATCTAATTTACTTATTTAAAAGTGTCGTAATTGTTTTGTTTTTTATGTATACCTAAAATTAATCTTTAGTGTCTTGGAACAAATATTTGTTACCTCATTATATACATATAGATAATGGAAACAAACGATTTGACCTCATATTAAAATAAGTACGTAAACAACTATAAGTTGCGTGTCAAATGTTTTTCACATGGAATGGCGCATTTCCGTATTGTATTGTGTTTTATTTCGATACCTCTTTGGATATTAGCTTTTATTCGAGGTTATTTTGAGGCCACGATGAAAACAGTTCAACGTGTACAAAAGTTTTATATTTCTGATTGAATAAACAAGTTTTTAGAATTATTCACGTGACACAATTCATGTTTTGGATTAAACTATATCACAATAAACAAAACAACTACAATAAAATCTCACCTAATTTGCGAGTCCATAAATTTAATGAATAAATTACACTTACAATAATACGGAATGAGATTACGGTTAAAAATAATAAAGGTCGCAAGCGTTGTTCGGTCTTAATTTCCTCAATATGAACAAGTTGTTGAAATAAGATTAGACTCTCGTTAATAAAAGCACCTGTAATTAGCAAAAGCACTCGAAAGTGGGTACATATTCCAGAGCGGCGACGAAGTTAATAGGAATAATGTGAGTATAAATGGGAAAAGTTAACTCATTTAGCAAGCTCCTTCGAGTCGGCTGGTCGAGAGGTTCGTAGACGGACCAAACTCTCGAGTGCTTTACAATAACCCCTTTTTGTAAAATTACAAGTATAACGTGACTCGCGTTAAAGATGGAAGCAATCAAAGAGGTTAATTTAAAGCTTGCGACCTAGTTACGGCCGTCTCAGCAACTTGTGCCAGCTTTATGACTTGAAAATTATGCTTTTATAATTGCCTATTTCAGGAACAGAATTTTTTTATTACTCACTATTAGTACAAAAATGTGAGTTGTGTAATTAGTACCTGGTATTAGATAGGTATAAGTATAATCAGTAATTAAACATTATATAACCCCCTCATTTGTAATATCGGTAAATTTAATTATTAACATTTAATTACGAATCTCGGCAGAGGTTTTCGTTTATAACAGCTTTTGTCCGTATATATGTGTCTATAATATTACCGTAAACAACGAACAAGCATCTGATTTCGAGTTTTCGGCATCCCATCCAGCCGCAATGCAATTACGCGATATCCCACCATAACCGCTTCGAATGCATATACCTACTTTTTAATCAATACCTAGGTACATTATTTATTATATATAGAAATAACGATTGATATTTTCGATATTTTCTGCAAATTAATTGTGTACATAAGTTTAATTCGTATTTTTTTAAATGTCAAAAATTTAAATGTCGCAGACCTACCACTAATGGTTCACGAAAAGCTTTTTCTGTATGACAAACAAAACGCTCGCATGACTTTAACGTAACAATTGAATGTAAAATTATTCTTACTACTATAATTCTTCTTATACTAGTTCAATTGAATAATAAACTTTTAATATTTCTTCTTAACAAAAATAATGAAACCCTTAAATACATTAAATAGTACTTAGCGAGGTCAATGCCGTTCGTATTGTCCACCAGCTTATCTTTGTAAATGTGAGCCGAAGTGCGCAGAGTGTAATAATATGTAAATAAACAAAATACCTAAAGGTATTTATTTCATTTGTGTTTAAAACCGTGTTTAATTTAAATTCTACAGACAGATGCTAGCGTCTGAGCTTCACCCCCTCGTGCTTCAACTCTTGACCTGACCACACTCTGTGAAAATTTAACGAATGAGTGCCGCAAAAGGAAATTGCAGCAACGCTATAACTCGTGTGAAAGGATGGGACGTCAAAAACTCTCTCTAACGCGGTTTGAGGTAAATTACTGACATTACGCTTTGCATCGCATACAACTAGCTTAAAGTAGTAAAAACGTTTTTAATTCTCTAATTCTTAATAACTTATTACCGCGTTATATGTAGTTGCGTATAAATGCACGTATACCTACTGCAAATTATACGATAATATAGCATAATTTATCGCGTGTCAGAATGCATCACCTCACATTTGTCATAAAAGCCGATTAGGGGTTACTAAATAAACTTTCCACCCTTCAAAATACGCCTTCATTTATATCCATAAAATTAGGCTATTTACAAAGACTTGTCTACACATATCTTTTAGGATTATAAAGTGTCTTATAATATTTGTTAATAATATAATATACTTAATAGGTAACTTTTTATTAGCACAAGAAAAATAGGGTATAGCTATTTTATTTTGTAAATACAGCACTGTTAATCGTTTGTTGTTATGAATATAAAACAAAGATAATCCGGTAATTTGAACAAGCATTGTTTTAAGTTGTTTAAGTGTTTAACATTAAATGCCGTAATCTACCCGCCACATTGTTATTCAGTTGCAGAGCAGACAATTCACAGAAGATGAATTGAAACACATTACAACAAAAATTTATTCCTTTCTCAACAAGGCCTAGGATTTACAAGGCAGACTTTAGGCAGAGCGTGACGCAACAAATAAAACCCCACTTAATTCACAGATCCTACTCGAAATTTATGCTGCGTAGTATCCTCTTAATGCCGAGGTCGTGACGACGCGTACATATGAACCCCAACAATAAATCCGACGATTCCTTTAAATCAACAATTGGGGAAGTATTGTTTGTTTTATAGGCTCGGGGAACATGGAAACCGCAGCCTTCATTTCGTCGCGGATCGTCAAAATACTTCTGTATATTTTTAAAGCGATCAGGAATATAACGGCGCAGAAATACTTTTAATCTTCGTTTAACATAAATTGTTAGAAATGGATCCCATTTTATGCGAAGGTTGATGGTTTTATTGGTGTAAATACTATTTAGCATAATATTTTCTTCAGAATCAACAATTAATACGTTAGGCACACAAAATTATCTAAACACAAAAATTCTGGATTCATGGCACGTACAATGTATGAAATTTTCAACATAGAATGGCTAATGCATATTTCCTCTTTGTTGGTACAATATATTTAAGTATCTAAGTTTGACCTAGATGGTCCAGCAGCCTGGAACGACTTTAGACGAGCTAGAAATTTAGGTTTGTACCTGTATAAGCCCTGAGGGACAAGAGTTATGACCTGTTTTGTACAAACTTCAGTTGACTACGATATTGCTTGCTTACCTGCATTATTAAAATCATTTATGTGTTTGCTTACTTACAACTGAATTATGTATTATACATAGTAAAGATATTCGTTTTCAGAATTTAAGATTACCAAGCTTTATTGTACTCTCAGATACTTTGTAATTTTATTATTATTTGATAATATTTCAGTAATATATTATTATGATATAAATATCTAATTATTAATGTATGCCCCGAGATGTTTATTCAATATTGAAACAAGTTTGACTTTATTACTTCTCTATTTTTCACTCTAGAAATTTAGATTAACGATTCGGAAAAGTTAATAATAAATATTCATATATAGAAAATCTAACTTTATAATTTTATTTTTGCAGCATTTTTTACTTTAATATCAATTGAATACATATATAAAATAGTATTAAACAAACAATGATTTATATTAATAACTTATATTAGTAAATATTTTATTATTTAAAACCAAGAATATCTTGTCGGCCGGACTTTCCAAAGCAAGCCATTTTTAGGCTGACCTAGATAGAGGTAGCAGTAAAAGCGCTGTATAGTCAGAAACTCGCAATCTCTATGGATTTACAGCCGTGCTTCTGCAACGCTTGAATCTCAAGGCAATACCGGGATCGAAACTTCGATATTTTATAGTCTCTGTACTAGATATGTTTTTAAGTAGTATCGTATAATTTGTTACATAGTATTATAAATTTATAAACAATGTGAAGCATAATATTTAGAAACTTTTCATACACTAAGTTTGAGTTATGTCTAAGAAAATATTGCTAAAGTTAACATAATAATGTTTATCGAATATCGATACAATATGAGCGCAACACTGTTTCATTACCTAAACATTTTCGATATTCAAGATACATTCCATTTACAAATAAATCATGGACTCAATTATAACATACAAACAAAAACAAAACTAAAGAATATGCTTCTCTTTTGTTTATCGATCTTTTGAACAAAGTGTACAGCTATAATAAAAGATCGCTAAAAGCTTAGAACGATTTCTTTAAATTTGTATTATATTTTGTTTCCTGAAAACTCTGATATTTAAATAAGGACATTGTTTTTATTGTTATTTTAAAAGTATTAAAATTAGAGTATTATTTTCAATCGCAAAGCACATAGAGACATATTTTGTTATAAGAAGTAATATTTGCGATAATATGTGTCTTCAACTAAACGCCTTTAATTATTATATAAGCCAAGTGTTAGTAGCTAAATTCATTTCCAATTAACATTAGTATCGTATTCACAAGGTTCAAATTCACGCACCAGCTAATCAACCGCAGTATAACACACAACTAGACGAGAAATGTGGAAAGAAAAGTGAAAACGCGGCATTAAGAAAATCCGGTCTCAGAAACTTTCTATAATTCTGAGGCAAAGTCTAAGCTTTATGCGAATTTTATTTCATACATTCAATTCAATTAATCATATATTTTGGTACAATCATTGGAATTTAATACAATAAAATGAAGATTAAAATAAATGTTGGTTTCAGTATCAATCCAGTGGAACCAATTTGTGCAATCAACTCGATTTACAAAAAATGGAATATACTCATGGAATATACATTGGCAGAAATAAACAATGAATAAAAATAGCTTTTCTGTTATATTTAAAATAATTGTAGTTGAATTATTTTGTTAACTATAAATATGATAATCGGTTATATTTTTTATTTATATTAAAAAAAGTAGATAGTGTAATGTTAGTATCTACATTTGCAATAATAAACAACTAGTATATAGAAACATATACGAGTATATGTCGAGTAACAATATCCTCAGCGTCGGGTGAGAGCTTTGGTGATACGCGACATTGTATCGCTATCTTGGCATTACGTTGCCTTCGTAGAGCTTATACCAAAAATCCGATTCGTCATAAAAGTATAATAATAGTGGCGCGGGGTTGCCGCAACACAGGCTGTAGGTCGTAGCGCCGCGCGCCGCCGCCTCACGCCAGTCTCTGGGCACGCTCTCTAATGACGTCAGGCTTTCAGAGCTCCGCGTTAAACCTTGCTTTGGAATATATTGTAATCATCAGAAATCAACGTGAATGCCGGTAAAGTGCTCGTGTGCATTTCTGTGTCTGTGGCAGCCGCTCGGGACGACATCTAGCGCCGCCGCCGAGTTTGCTATGTGGAAGTGGGAAAATGAACTTTAAGTCCCTCGGGATAACTTTGGTTTATAATTAACTGCGTGCCTGTTACCGGTGTACGTACTCACGTAAGTGTTTTCATTACATTGTTTTGTTCACAAGTTCTCTCGTTAATTAATTATAAGCATTTGTCCGCAAGAATTACGTTAAATTGTTTACTACATTTGCGGATATTCCTTTAGAATTTATATGCAACATTTTGAGGCACAAACGTTAAACACTTATTACATATCGTGAATAAAAATATAAATAAAAACAATTTACTAGCATGCTTTTAAAAAGTACGTAAACGCGATTTCAATGTTTTAACTATTAGTTCATGCTACACACGAACTAACAATGTCAGTCAAAATAATTGTATGTAGTGTTAGGTTCTAAATATTTATGTCTGCAATGCACTGACTAAACTCTATTTTTATTCGCAAATATAGGTTATATTTATATCTATATATGTATAATGTGCTACTAGTAGGTTACGTCACTGACCTAATTGTGGAATTAAGCTTTTGAATTCACACTTTTATTCCATTCTTTTCAGCATAAGCCGGTTCTAGTTAAACTTATTTTAAAATAAACAGCTACAAATTGTAGACCCTTAAATAAATTTAAATTTATTAAGAATTATTATGCTATGAATTGTTATTTATTAGTAGCAGTAAAAGTTAAAAACTTTTCCATTTTCTTTATATTGATTTAATTAATTATAGGTTATGCATTTTAACATTTATAATAAAAGACTGATTGAACTTTTTATTTATGACTATATTCATATATTAAAACTAATATATAAATTCTTGTTCATTTTTAAATATATATCAAAGTTTGAACCTTTTCGGGGTGGAAAGGCCCATAGTTAAATTAACTTCGAGCACTTCACACTCTGGGACATCATTATTAATTTACTTCTACACGTGTAATTTTCATTAAAATACCTAAAAGTACACCAATACTGTCGTCATGTTAATTAATTTTCAGTAAAGCGTAATTCAATAATAAAATACCAAAATGGTTTAATTATATTAAATACCCAGCCATATTATTAAATATTTTCAAAACGTTCACCAATGTGCGACCTAATATGTAAGCACATAACAGATTCCTCCATCCTATAGAACAAACTTGTAAAATATTTGAAATTTAAACCAATTATTTTAAAAGAATATGTATATAGGTACATGTAACTACACTCCAGAATGTTAACAAATGAACAGTCACCTACGCTATGCCGGCTTGAGGATACTATTCTACTACTGAACGCAACTAACTAGGTTACTTTACTTATGTTTTATCTATCCTACGTTTTAAATGTATTCCATTGTATATTTAATTAAATAGTAGCAATAACATAAATTTGTTTCAGAAAACAAACAAAAACGCATCGAAGATGTGAAAGAAGTGTAGCGATGTAATTATGAACAGTATTCTATGTTGCGGTACGAGAAATACTAAAAATGGAAAGAAGCTTTTGGCAATATTTGTGTTATTCACATTTCTCCCCGCCGTTCTGCGAGCAAAAAATACACCAAAATGTCCGGAAACGATAAAATTCGACAAATGTTTATGTTATGTTTTAGAAGATGGTAAGTATGATCGTTCAATTAATTTTATTGCTCAGATAAATTTATACAGCTTCATTTTAATAATGTTACCAATTTCAGGTCTTTATCTTGACTGTCACAATACAAAACCAAATGAAATTAAGAATGTATTGAGTAATGTGAAAAACGTTTACTCTTTATCCATAATTGAACTCGACGAGAGTATCGAAGTTTTGGGGCCACAATTAATTCCTCAGGGAGCTTGTATCAAACATTTACAAATATCCCAAACAAGCCTAAAGGACATTGTTGATGAAAGTTTGACACAATTACGAAAGTGCCTTGAAACACTCAGCGTCGTCGAAAGTAAAATTAAATTATTTCCATATAAGGCCTTTTCAGGACTGAATAAATTGATATCCGTGGACTTGGCTTCCAACGATATCGAACATATACCGAGCTATAGCTTTTATGGGCTTCCATTAATAAAATTAAATTTAAAGGGAAACAAGATACGAGATGTATCTGAATCAGCATTCTCGAGCTTAGAAACTACTCTCTCAGAGTTAGATCTGAGTGAAAATGATTTACTCGCCTTTCCCTTAACGCCTATTAAAAATCTGCGACTTCTTCGATCGCTGAAGATTTCGTGGAATGATATTAGTGCAATACCTCTTAGTAACGAAACTATATTGACCACTTTACAATATTTAGAATTAAATTTTAATAATTTTGAATTTATTCCCAAAGACTGTTTAAAGTTTTGTCCGTCCCTCAAAACATTGAATTTTCATTTTAACCTAATCAATAATATACATTTTCAGGCGTTTACTCCCCTACTTCATTTGGAATTTTTAGATTTAAGTAGAAATAGAATCAAATTTTTGAGCCCAAATATTTTTCAAAATAACGTTAACATTCAATCCATCGATTTGAGTTCCAACCATTTACATCATGTTCATGGCTTGTTCTGCAATTTGGCAGCTCTTACTGAAGTACATTTATCACAAAATAATATTTTGGACGTGCCAATGGACGCTTTTTTTAATTCGTCTAATATAAGTAGGCTTTATTTAGATAAAAATAGCATAAGTAACATTAATAGTGAGAGTTTTTACAACCTATTAAATTTGACTTTGTTACATTTACAATTTAACTTTCTAAATAAAGTGCCACATGATATGTTTGTTAATAAAACTAATTTAATTGTATTGAGATTAGACAATAACTTATTTAAGTCTTTAGGCAATAGTAGTTTAGAAATTTTAACGTCAGTTCAAATAATTAAGTTGAATAACAATTATTTTAATTATATATCAAATCAATTATTTAAAAATAATATAGAAGTAGAGGAAATATATTTGGAAAAAAATCAAATAACTTTAATCGAGCCCGGAGCGTTCGTTAAGTTAACAAAACTTCGCCATTTGAGTTTAGACAATAATCATTTGATATATTTAAATGAAATGCTTTCAAAATCTCAATCTTCATTAAGAACATTACATTTAAACTCTAATGCTATTTCTGGAATCGACCATTTAATATTTAACACTCAATTAAACTTACAAAGGATTTCATTAAATAATAACAATTTAAAACATATAACAATAAATTTATTCAAAAACTTATTCTCGTTAGAATTTATTTTATTCAACAATAATAATATTTTGCTAATTGACGATTATTCTTTCAAGCACGTAAACGCAGTAAAGCAACTGGACTTGAGTCATAACTGTCTACATAACATTACCAGTTACACATTTTATGGCTTACGTGAACTGGAAGAATTCAATTTAGCTTATAACAAGATAATGTATATCAATTCCAAGCCATTTGACTCATTGAAGAAGCTGAGAAGCCTAAATTTGTCATTTAATCCCATAAAAATATTACAAAAGGATTTATTCCAAAAAAACTTACCAATAAGTGTACTTAGCATCGACAGTTGTGAAATCGAATTAATTGAAAATGGGACCTTTGATGGATTAAATAATTTGAAATCTTTATCTTTAAAAAATAACTCTTTAAAATTTAACGATTTGTCTTTGATTGACGTACCGGGACTCAAAATGTTAGCTCTATCATATAATGTTTTAGATTATTTACAAATAAACTCGTTCGCCCATCTTCCATTGTTAGAAGTGCTATTATTAGAACATTGTAATATAGAACACATTGTTCAAGGTGCCTTTAGTGTCAATAAATACATTGGTAAATTAAATTTAGCACAAAATATAATAAGCATGATTCCGGATAATGTTTTTAATGCACTTTTTGCAATATACGAGTTTAATATTAGCAACAATTTCTTAGATTATGTACCATATAATGCACTTTACAATTTCACTCATTTAGAAGTCCTAGACTTAGCTGACAATCTTTTACCGCGAATTGAAATTAGTGGCCTTGAAAATTTGTCTAAATTAAAACATTTAATACTACGTAAGAATGAATTAAAATTTATGTCAATTCGTAAAAAGATTGCATTCAAAGACCTGCTAGTACTCGATTTGAGTCATAACCATTTGGAGAGTATACCCGAAAACCTGTTGGAGGTTTTCCCTAATTTACAAAACTTCAACATTTCCAGCAACGATATAATAAAAATTGATTTTCTCGTATCTCATAGTAAAGCCAGTGGTTTCCTTATAACAATAGATTTGAGTAAAAATCCTATAATATCATGGACATTGCATTCTAATGAAAACCAAAATATATTTTCTACAAGTATTTATGAATTACACATAAATGGTGTAAATATGTCTATACTTGATGACAATACTTTTAAGTACTTTACCAATTTACAACATTTGACATTAAATCTTAATAAAATTAGACGTTTTTCTATTAGCCCATTCTCAAGTTTATCTCAATTAGAAAGTTTAGATTTGAGCTTTAATAGAATTTTACAATTAAAAAGTAGTTATTTTCGTGGCCTAACAAAACTGGAATACTTGTGTCTTTCGGACAATTACATAGAATCTGTGGAGCCTTTTGCTGAAGAGCTTCGCAGTGTCAAACTTTTAGATTTGTCTAATAATAAAATACAGAATATTTTGAATGAAGATTTAGCCAACCTGTTGGAACTGACTGTGTTGAATTTAAGCCATAATAATATAAAATACGTGTCCGCTACCGCCTTTAGAAATCTGTACAAGATTAGTCAAGTGGACTTGTCTCATAATAAATTGAGTACCATTTATACAGAACTCTTAAATTCTATTGAAATTCAAGTACAGAGGATAATACTTAACAGTGAGTATTTCTATTTTCTACAAATCCCACATTTAGATAAAAACCATTGCATCATCGTGTGTATTGACCGGAACAAAGCCCATCTACGATCTCTGTTTTACATCACTACCAAACAACATTTTCCTATCATCTTCCACTTTTTCTCGAATTATTTTCAAGGAATCATGTTTCATAAGATGTCCGATTATTTGTTTTCAATTGTTTTAGGATAATAACGCTTCTTATTTTTAATTAGCAATTAACAATTTTCAGACAATATAATGGTTTGTAACTGTGATAAAGAAAACGCTTGGGTTTGGATACAAGATCACCCTCAAATTATAAAAACCAACACAATTGCTTGCATGAATAATAATTATCCAAAAGAAAAATGTAACAAGCCTATAATTTCTCAAGTCACCGTCGATAAACACAAGGACAACTCTGTCTCGGTATCATGGTTGATACGAAACCGAACATCGATTAAGGCTTTGCAACTCATTTATTACGGGGAGCGAATTAATTCTAAGGTATTTATCTGCGAAACTCATCACGTTTTAAGTACCATGTTACCATGTATAGCTTCTCATTTCATTTTTTCTTCTCAAAAACTCTTAATAACTTCTGATTATGTATCTTTAAACATTCCTCCTTCTGCATTTTTATACCAGTTCCGATATACAGTCGCCCTTGTATGTAGAATATAAAGTTTTTTTTATTCATCCATTTTTCAATGTCAATGTGGTAGAAATCTAAACAGAAGATTACCAAAATTTGTTTACTTGATTATCTTTCTAAGCTACAAAACTTTCAATCCAATATTGATTTTATAATTAAATAAAACTTTACCAAAGGATTTATCGGGAAGTACTCAACTTTTTAACAAACACTCTGGAAGCGTCTCCTTAAGGTCTAATTAGCCGAAATCAGGAATAATTTAATGAATTTTCAGGTTATTACCAAATATATTGAGAAGGATGAAGTTTCTGTTCATATTGATGATTTAACACCTGATATTGAATATGTTATTTGTATAATAGCCTTGAATGAAGAACCAATACGATATCAAGAACTTGTGCAAGTATCAAATCCAAACGATACCAATGACAACGCTACCCTCACAAGGCATCCACAAGAAATAGCTGAATCTGTTCTTATGCGACATCCTACAAGCGAATGTGTTTCTTTTGATACATACAAAAATCCTATTGTGGTGAAACTCAAAACGAATAAAATATCAAAGTTATCGTCTATATTGAACCGTCGCTTAGGTCTTATGGTAGGATGCGGCTTAGGATTTGTAGTATTTTTCATAATGGTATCTATATTGTTGTATACTAAGTTTAAAGAGAGAAAGCGTATTGCAGAATCTGATCCTGCGTGGTCTGAAATGAATGAATACAAAACTGTGCAAAGTAAAGACGATATAGCGAATTCAGCAGCTGCTTCAACAGACAATATTTTATTAGGTATGAGTAAGAATCGCACTTATTCCATAAAATAGATCTATGGACTTTAATTCTTAGACCAATAATAATAAATATTAATGTAGTTATTGTTAACAACGCTCTATATCACTATAATTGGCAAATATATTTTAAGTGTTTTCTCTGTTTTTAGTCTAATAATACAATTATGCTGCAATGTTGGCTTATCGTGCCTAATAGTATGTCTTTGTCTAGGTAATTATGTTGAAGATAGTCTGTACTGTTGTTGCAACTAATGTTTGTTGTTATAAAATTCATTTATGATAATGATGAACTAGTATTAATTGAATTAAATATACTAGGGAATAACAAGATGAGACACGATAGATATTTTTAACGAAAATTAACAATATTTATTTGTAATATTTAAAAAAGTTTTATACTTTTTAATATAATAGTTGTCATTATTCATTAATTACTTTATTTTCATGCTTTAAATCATTTATTTTTCTTTTACATTAATTATCACTTTCTCCAGTCCAGTTGAGTTGTCCCAGCTGAAAATCAAGCTCAAACAACCTGCCTATAAGTAGTATAGCTGTGAACCCTTTCGGCAGTGCACATACGATCCAGACAACTATTGTATTGTTTTTACTTTTATAAATTGCATTTGTTTCTTGACGAATAAATTTTTCTTTTTAAATTAATTATGTAATTGGTCTAACGATACTAGATCTCATAGAATAAGAACTTTGTTTCTAGCGTATTCTCCAGTACATTTAATTCCATGGTAATATTAAATTTTATAGCTTATTTAGTGCGTTGATTCACTGAAAATAGACTGTGAACATAGAGTTGTAACTTAAGGATCAAAATTTTAACTCAATTACTAGCATAGCTATATTTTTAAATATACCATTTATTATCAGCACTATGTGGTTTTATTTTATACGAGTACTAAAACTCATTTATATATGTTAGTACTGTGTATGAGGTTATTTGCGAACATAATTTCAGTTATTTAAAAGACATCTAATTTAACCCGATACTTCGAACATATTGCAGCTATCTGTCAACAGTCTCGGTGAAACGTCAATACAAATAAATAAAAATAAACTTGATAGTGAACCACATAAAATCTTTTAAATTAATTAAACAATAAAATATTTAAAGTAATAAATCAAAATTAATTAATAATAACGCATAATTGATTCCACTTGTCATTCCCCAAAGGCGGCGTCAGTTTACCGTAATTGTGTCATAAGTGTGTGCTCAAGAGAAATGAGCTAATGTACACATTCAATATTGACTATACTATATCTACCTCGTCAGTGACGTCCCTTAGGGAACATGTTTGAACTGCAACTAAGCTATTTGGTTAAGAGGCAAGCTGTGAATAAGAGCTTGTATGCAAATATTTCGTAACACATCCTGAATAATACCTCCGTATTAAGGTTCCTAATATATATGTCATTAACATACACATGATATGTATGTACAAGTACATTTCACTAACTAAATACCAATAACTATACAAAAAAAAAAAATTTTTTTCAAATCGGACTAACAGCTACTGTATGTCTCAATACTTCAACAATTCCTTCGTTTGCACTTTCGTGATCTTTTCATTTTCAAAATGTTCTTCGTTATATTTTAATGCTATATAATAAATATATAAATATAAATATTCTCAGTTATCCGATGGTATTTACTAGTTTAAACCAACTCCGACTATATTATCGAAACATAAATCAAATGACGTTCTCGAATTCAATAGTCCTTATGATCAAGTTTTCTATTATTTACCCCGAGTGTACTGTTTTCAATAAACAACCCATTGACAAAAGAGTCACCGATTTCTCTTTTGCCTGTTCACTAAACTTATAACCTCAAAATAGTTTCTATGAAAATTTATAAATAAATTCAATGGTAAAATATGAAATCATACCCACGCAGAAAAAATCTGTCTATCCCTTACCTTTTATTATTAAGCAGAAATCACTATCGGCTTACCGAAGTTTTTGTAATACAAAAAAGGGTATTGCCATTTCACGAATTTTCTTGCAGTATTGAAAAGACTTGTATTCATGGAATTATATATTACACTAGTGAAGGAATCAATCAATCAAATCAAATCAATTTACTGTTGTGCGTAAATGTATATAAATCATGATGACATTTGTGGCATAGTGGTTGTACACCTATTTGAAGATGTTTGTTATAAATAGGATATAGAGAAAGGAATAAAAATTTGTTTTGGGTCTTGATGTTAATTATATACTTGTCCTGATACCCATAACATAAAGTATCTTATTTATCATAAGTTTAAGGTCAGTGTATTCTAGGTATATGTTGTTTTACTGTAAAACAGCAGCAAGTCGTCGATATACAAAATAATACGTAATTCATGATTTAAGGTGCGCATGCAAATGATATTAATTTAACAATAGTTAACAGTTATTTATTTGGCTTTGTAAACTTTATTTAGGCTCACGATGAAAACGTAGAACATTATGAAATATTCATAAGGGTTTATTTTGTCTCACCAAAATGAAATCCTTCGAGATTACTTGAGATATCGCATTTACCCTTCATTATTCATAGTATCAAGGTCTATTTTAAATAGTACTCGTATGTAACTATATTCTGTCACCATATATCATGATTTAGTAGAACATACAATTTAATGCTTACTTTAATTCTATGCAAAATTTACACAAAAGGCTATTATTACTTTATTATTATTATACTAAATAATCGGATGACCTGTAGCGTGCCAGTCAAACAAATAAGCAAACAAAACAAAAGTTTATATAATTTAATTATATGAAATAAATGAAATACGGGAATTAGATCCCCTAATATGGAATCAGGACATTAAAATACTAATATAAGAGCTTATTATATTTACCTTATTATTAAGTTTGTAAATAATCTTTATCTAAATAGATTTAATAGGGATACATTTTCAGAATGAGCGCGGTGCATTGTAGGAGGTAGATACACAGAAGCGATCCGCAGAGACTCACTAGGCGCTCCGTATGAAGAATAGAATATGTTTATTGCACCCGCTTTGCTCTTATTTAATTTTTGATACAATTTTCCGCTTTTATAGAATTTAATATTACTGTTATAATGACATATTACAAGGTCTAATTTATGTATAAGTATATGATTAATTTATGTATGATTAAAACGTGATAAAAAACATACTAAATACATCCTCGGGAATATAATTATAAACAAAATATAAACTAAATTGCAAATTTCGTTTGATAATACAAAACTGCGGCAGTCCCCGGTTTTACGTCATGATGAATAGACGTTAAAACGAGGAATGGTGTCAAAATTTTTACTGCTGTAAAACGAAACGACGTAAAACGAGGACTACCTGTATTACCTATGTGAAAACTTTACCATAATAATAATGAATATAGGGTCATGTCCCATACAATTTACTCATAGTTTACTCACAGAATTGACATGAATAAAGGGAGTATTAATATAATATTATGCTATTTTTACGTTATAAGTAATTTTGCACAAACCAAAACGGCATACTTTAGAGCGCTATTCAGCAAAATCTCCCTTGAGTAATGCGGGTCGGACCCTTTTCCGCAAATAAATCCAATGTTCAAAATAAATAACTGCCTCCTCACGTCGAAACGAGCCAAAAAACGATAATAGGATCTTTCGCTGTTATCACTAACTCTTTAAATCGCTTTAATTATGAACACAATGAGTAAATTATTTATCTGTACATAAATTAAAAGCAAAAGTATGAAGTATAAATTTAGTTTTGTATCAAAAAATAACTATTCTTAAATCAAGCGTACAATGATTAATTGAGTTCTCATAATAAATTACAATAATAAGGTTGTCGTAACAATACGGAAACAACATAATATTGGGCATCCGCTACAGATCTAATCAGGTCGACCCAACAAAGATAAATAAATTACTGAATAATCGAAACGATTCCATTCAAAAACACAAACACAAGAAGATATGTTATTAGTATATTCGGCCGCTATCTCCGCACTTTCAGATAATGGATTCATTTGTATTCAGGTTGCAAGTGGGCACTGCCTAACGAACATCGAGGGAATGCTGACGCTCAGTGTACAATTACCAGTGTTAATATTTACCAACTGACGCCGAGAACTAATTGCTTTGGCTGACTGTACGACGACGCCTCACTCTGCTACGTGGATTCAAACGGACTGCGATTAAACCCTTGTGTATAATGCGACAAACATCCCCGTCTTTTACATCTCATTGTTCGACAAATCTTACGACAAAATACAAGCTATTCAGACGATTGAAAGCTGAATTCAATTACTAAATAGACTAGCATTTTTATTCTTAAATGTGCATTACTTAAACAAACTCTTTTACTTGGTAATTAAAACATCACCCTCAACTGGCACATAACAGAAAAAGTTGAACATGAGCCAAAATTCATTTGAAAATGAAAGGATACGCCGACACTAATTGCTTGCCACTTCTACAATCCTATTTATTTCATAGTTTATATATAACATAACGCTATCGCCAGACCTTCTCGAATCGAAAAGTTAGACATAATGAATTAGTTAGGCTTTTCAACGAAGCGGTTTACTTATGACCTTTTGCTGGTAAAGAAATTCACATCAGTTGCTTAAAATAAAGTAAAGAAAATCTAAAATTCATGTGTTTAAATAAAAAGTAGACATGAAGAGAGCTAGTCAATTGGTACATTAAATTAAAAATAAAGCATTCAGTGCGACAAATCAATACCATCTATTTCACAATTCCAATTTATTTATTCGCTATCGAGTTCAAGTACTTTTCAATTATCTAGGTATTATGTTCAATAGTAAATGTCGGTGTACCGAGTACTATTGAAGTGCTAATAGCACAAAGACTGACAAGCCAATCAAACTTTGAAATGTAAGCACTTCTCATGTTTATTCTATATTCTATTACAATTTATGCATTTAGTTTGAAATAGATATCTCAGTTTACTTATGATACTCCAGATTTCTATATCAACTTAAGTACAATACTAACAACATGAATACTGAATGAAAGGTTCCACAATCAAAAGCAGAATTATGATAATAACAAAGCGAAAACAAAGGTCGGGGGCCCATATTAATTACCCTTGACCAAACCTTCCTTTGCCCAAAATAACCGGAAGGAATCTTTCTCAGTGAAATTAACAACTTAAAAGGTACTAAAAAGGGTAAGGAACGCTATGTATTTTTGAATGCGGGATCCGTTTTGTTTTATCTCTTGTATATTTACAATAAAAGTTTATGCTTAAATTTTAGAAATTCCCGTAAATATTTTAGAACGAGCTGTCGTAAAGTGTCATAAACTTTTTGTTACAAATATTTTGAGATTAGAAAAGGCTTGCAGTGTAGCCTTAAGCCCACGTCCGATTGAAATAATCAAAAATAAACGCAATAAAACATCACCACTTTTCTTAGTATATGAAATCTAATCAAAATGTTATAACAACTGCGATTCGTTTCACAACACATTATTAATTAATGAGATTCGTGAATTTCTTTACTTAAAACTCGTTTAATGTTGGCTTGAATTATGTCAATACCCAATACTTGTACTGTAATTTGTTGATATGAAAAGTTTATTTTATTTTATTAATATTTAACTGCAAGCTTCAATTCCATAATTACGAGTACCTAGCAATGGTTAAATATTAAATCCTATCAAGTTTCCTTTTGAAATTATTTAAACCGAAGTCGAGCGGATTTGTTTGTACAATTTCTTTGCGTTCTTATGCATCGTTGTGCCACAGACTACGTAAACACACACACACACACACACACACATACACATCTATTTTGTATATTCTTTAGTGGTTGGTTCCGCGTTTTGCCACTAGTATTGAATAGTACTGAAAGTAGTGATGAAATAAAATGCAAAACGGAAACCTTGCTACAAGAAATTCATGCTAAAATAAACTTATAATTCACAATATGAATATATTCGCGAAAATGGCGTACTGTTAATGTATCAGTCCATTGTTCGATTTTTTTTTCCTTAGCACGATAAAGCGATAAGCTCCAAGTAGACCTGTTTCCGGCATACATTGACGAAGGCACGGCTTTATGTATTCGACCCAATGTGTTGTAAAAGCCTTCTGTTGTTCACCCTATTGTAGTATACAAAGTTTTTGCTGAACGCAAAATTTCATCCCATACCAGGTAAAATGAAACAACCGCGAAGAAGCTCATCTAAAGTTAATATTCATCAAATATGGCTTTATTATTTAGACAATGTTACTTTAACAATACGTATACGAGTATGTAAAAATTCTCAACTGCAAAAAGAAAAACAAATATTTTTCAAATTTAATATTTATTCATGTAATATTTTATTGTTAAACTTTTTGTGTAAGAAATTTTAGTTTCTTTATTTCAACATAAAATGTAGAGACGTGCAGTTATTGGCTGCATTTAGGAACATTTCTCAGCTCTTACTAAAAAGTTTCCTCATTCATACCTTTCGCGTTACAAAAATGTAGAATGCTCTTTCGGCTTCTGTCTTTCTACGTCATAAAGTGTGAAAAATCCTCTCCACGGGCGGCGGGCTTCGTAGGAGCCATTTGCACTGTACAAATTTGTTATTCGTTAGTTGCTTTCTTCGCCGTATTCTCGTTTTTACTCGTAACATCTGCTGAAAAGTTTTACTGAGCTATGCGTAATTAATGTTAAAAGACATAACCACTTATTTTTTAACATAATCCAAAATATGTTTACGCAAATAATAGATAAGTGAAAAAGTATAACAATTGAAACTCAAATAGATCTTTTATGGAGATTATTAAAGCGGCGTCGGGCGTGAATTTATGACATTCATTACTCAAGTTGAATACGACACTTTTTTGAAAGACGCAGCGAAGGCACTAATTGTAAGGAAACCCCAAATTTGTCATAAAAATATTCCACCTAAATACCGAGGTTACACGGAAGATATAACATAGATTAATTGTGTATAACGATTTTCTTTAGCTATCACTTTTGTTATCGATTTTTTATTCATTAACCGTTGTAATATTATTAAGATTAAGTATTTCTATCACAGATTATTCAGTTACCTTTTTTTATATTTTTATCACCTACTTTATGTATTCACTTTGTCACCACACTTTTCAATTTAAATGTGGTTAGTTTCCGCGAATTAGTAGTTGAAACAATTTAATTTATCCCATTATTCGATATGCATTCAAAATCGTTTGTTAGTTTACGGTGCGTTAATAACAAATATTATAATTTTAATAACGCTATAGACAATTTGATGCAATTCTATAAAACTATTTTCGTGTTATTAGTTTATATTTTAATGAAAATTTTAGCTTTAAACAGGAGCCCGGGGGAATATAATTCATTTACCCATTTCTAGCGCTCTGGTTCATTACTAACGCTGTTATGTTGTCTACCTTAACTATTAGTCCGACAGAATATTTTGGATATACTCATTATATAACGTGTCTGTACTAGTATTTATTTAGTAAATTTACAAACTTCACGCCTTCTTTTTTCAGAGATAGATAGAAACAAAGACACGTGAAGTATAATTATCTCGAATTCAAAATTGTTTTCCTTGTTGAAAGTTCATTTTACAGATTTGAGTAGTAATCCTTTGCTGACTAAGATGCAAAACAATTAATCTTTTAAGGCTAAGACGTTGCTGTCGGGATTAAATCGTTGTTACTTTCGTATTCAACGCGATCATCCTTACTTCGGCGAAACAAACAATACACTACAAAATAAACTATTATAATATATCTGCATTCATTTTTCTTAACACATTTCTATAAACCCAAAGTGTATTTGACTGGGGTCATATTTAAGAACTTAATCTAAAACATGTAGAGAGTTATTGTCTGTTGTATTATGGAAGGCAGCATCAAAATGAGGTAGAAGGAAATGTCAGTGCAATAGGATTTTTTACCTAAAATTAAGAAAAGCTGGTTAATTAGCGGTAGCGACGCGCCCCCGTCTGTTGAGAAATGTTGGCGATTACACTCGAGTTATGAGACTCGTTTATATTTAGCTGGAAAACTGTTGCCCTCATTTCCTTATTTCATTTTGAACATAAAAAAACTCACGGTTGTACCTTTGTAGTTAAGTCAGACAACAAATGCGCGTGTCATGCGTGACGTGCACGTGCAGAGTTTAATATATTGGATGTAGCGAATTGAACTCGTCATTAGTGCGTATCTAACCTGACATTAAATATTTATTTTGAACTAGTATATTAAAACAACGGCAAACCTCAGGCGAACAACTAGTCAACCTTTACGTACATTGGATGAATAAATTAAAAAGGAATCCATACACTATATTTGAAAGAAGAGGAAGAAAAAATCTGAATAACGTAAGTATTTAGTATACAACGTTTAAAATTAATAAAGAAGTGGCTACACTCTAAAAATAATTAAAATTTTCTTTTAACAATGCTCTTACCTGTTTTTTATCCAATTTGTCGCATCATTAAAGCTTTAAAGTATTGGAGTGGAATAAAAAGAAGAAAATTTAATTAATTGCTTTTTTATTAATTTTTAAGACTATGAACAATTTATTTTACTCGTAATAAATCCAACTTTAATTCCTAATTAATAAGTTATTTTGATGCTAAAAAATAAATAGACTCACGACTAAAGTTCATTTACCGAATGAATGATTTAATTGGAATTGGCAGTCTTCTGACCCAAACTTATACACATGGTTCACGTGTGTATAAATAATGACGGCTTCGTGCTAGTGCGTAGCTTCATAGATAATTCACAACTGCTCGGCGCGGCGTGTCCGTTTCGTAATAACTAGATAATGACCATAAGCCGCGGTATTAACGGACATTCTCATATGCGGGATTAAATTATTGATATAACAGGGTACTTAGATTAGTTATATGAAATTTATCGAACTATCATTTTACTATCACTCGCTGATGAACTAATATATTCTTATGTTCAGGCCAAATATAACTCGTTCATGTTTGTGCACTAAGTAATGCGTGCATCTGTCAATTCGTACATTACAAACGTCATTGTATGCGTCAGCCACGTAGCACAAATATTTATTCTGAGCTTCATAGTTTCTTATAATTTATTAACAGAACCATATTTTATTCTGTTATTTACAGATAAATATTACATAATATCTACTGAAAATAATGTCAAATAGTACGAGTTAACATCACCGCGAGCTAGAAGGAATTCGTGTTCTGAATTTTTATACCTCAATGTACCGCCAAAGGATAACCTTTAAAGTTGCGAATAAAAACTAACCTACTAATAAAATAAAGAAAGACAACAAGCTTTTAGAGCATTTGACTGACATATGTGAAATTAGCATAAATAATAATATAAATAATGTGATAAATATAAACAAAAAAAAACATCATAAATTAGAAACGAGTTAATCGATAATTTAATGTAAAATTAATTAACACTTCAATTGGACATTAAGAGGGGGTATAACCTCAATCTGTACTCCTGTTAAACTTTCACGTGCACTTGACGGGTAGACCTGGCTTACGTTAATTATGAAATCTCATTTGTAAACCGTACCTAGCCACGCTTGGATTTACCTAACGACCTCAGGATCGGTTTGAGTAAAAATTTACATGCAAAATATACATTTAAGCAGTACGACGAATAAAATCAGTAATAAATCTAAAATTTGTTTAGTAACATATACCTATACACATGTACAACCTATATTTAATAAATAACGCCCGTGTTATCTAAGTCAATAATTAAGTCCTTAAAAGAAATTAAAATTGTTATAAGCACGTTTTTATGTTAGCTTTTCGTAATAATTTTACATCATTTGTTTTTAATTTTATTGAGTTCATTACCTGAATATTATTTTAAAACAATTGATTTGAAACAATTGAAAAACAGTAATTATAATTATTTTCAAGTTTAATAACATAGATGATGTGACAAGTCATTGTATAGACGTCTCATGAAACTTCCATATCGGAGGCGATTGCTGTTGGCAGATATTTCTCTATGGTAACAGTTATCTATAATCTATATATATAAAACTCAAAGGTGACTGACTGACTGACTGACTTAGTGATCTATCAACGCACAGCCCAAACTACTGGACGGATCGGGCTGAAATTTGGCATGCAGGTAGATGTTATGACGTAGGCATCCGCTAAGAAAGGATTTTGATCAATTCCACCCCTAAGGGGATAAAATAGGGGATGAAAGTTTGTATAAATCTTATTAGATTTTCGACTGATTGACTGATTAGAGTTACTATGATGAAGACGTTTTTACACACGCTAAACAAAAATAAAGCCGCAAAAACTATACCTAATTAATAATAATACTTCTTAACGGGAGCGAAGCCGCGGGCAACAGCTAGTTATGTATATATACGTAATAGGATTTAATATGTAAATTTAAGCTGAATGCAACATAAAGAAATAAAAAGAACAACATTATTATGTACTTAAATGTAGACACAAGTTCTATAGCCTCATCACTCTCTCAGGAACATGATAGATGAGTCTTCCCGGCTGATTTCCTTTTCTTCGCTAAGAGATTTTTCAGCTTAAACGATAAGAACCCTCCACGATTTTATGCTTACCTAACTTTCTACACATCTCAAATATGTATGATAACTTTTGATAATATTTGAATAATACTTTTATATTTTATATTTGAAAAGAACGAGATTATATTAGTTTTCTAGCGTTTTTCTATTTATGTTCATAATGGTTAAAGAAGCTTTGAAATGTTTTAAGTAAATATTTAGACGTTTTCATTGTACAATATTAAATCTACGATTCGAAAACTTTGCGTTTGGCTACAAAATTTGCATAAAAACACACATCACTCGTGAAAAACAAAGATTAAACAAACTGTGTACAAAAAAAGTTTATCTTATTTATTAAAAAGAAGTATTTATTAAAATAATTAGTTATAGGTAATGAATAAAGTCGTATTAATAAATTTGTATAGCTTTCCATAATCTGTAATCATAACACCTACGCGCAGAAGTTTAATTGATTTTACGTCACTTTTGAGGTGTATAATGATTAATTAATTACGTCAATTTCAATATTTTCTCAGAGCGATTTTAGATTATAAACAAACATAAGCGATTTCATTTAACGAAATAACTTTATTTTCTATAGTGATCCGATTTTTTTCTGTCAGGTTAAAAGTACAAATTCCTCTCGCTAGGTTACTTCACGGATGTTACTTGACAGTAGTGGTGACACGACTGTGGGTTCAGACCTAAATAATAATTAATAATAAATAGTTTGCCTACGATTCTTAAATGGTGTTAAAATATTTTATTATTCTCTATTACTTTTTTAACCAATCACTAAAAAACATTTCTTATATTGTATTGTATTATTTATAACGTAAGTTATCCTTTACATAAACTTTTTATTGTGAAATTTTGAGTCAACTATTATCGCCAAGTATGTTTATATCCATTATACATTATGGTTAGTTAAGACCACAAATGTACCCATTGTTGTCATAAACCATAAGTTGACATCTTGCTCACTGATTGGAAGCCTATATATACAACATATATACAATACCTAAATCTATATAATAATATACCTCGTCGGTATTAATTAGATCGTACAATATTCATGGTTAAAGTGTCACCAGCCATGTCTACATAATAACTGTTTCTATAACTAAAGTGGCGTTTAAAATAATAATTAAGCACCCATTTAAAATGATTTAATATAGTAGTAATAAGAATAATAATATAAAGAAAGTGGTATTTCAAAGTCTTGATTAAAAAGCAGAGTGACTTCAACAAAGGCCACTTCAGAATATTAATTAATGATGATCTATAATAGAAACGCCAAAGCATAGTAAAATTCAAGTATTCTCCATCAAGCTTATTGTGACAAAATTAATTAACAATTAATCCCGTGGATTATTTCTAAAATTCATTTTTAATTTTACTCTTAAGCCCGAACGTTGCGTAACATATCTCTTTTATTTATAATTTACCGCATAAAGCTTAGTTTACATTGAATTTAACATAATAAATTATTACTTTATATGTCTAAATTTGACAGTTTTGCCTTGGATATTTGTGGAACTATCTATTCAAAATGAGTTAATGATTATGATGAGTATGAAACTCGACAACGAATCTTTTCAATTATATTATAGGTACTAAAATCGTTAACAGTAGGTACCTATATGAATTATAAAAATCTGTTTATGGACTTCACTCTGGCTTACTGCAGTCATATGACGCAAAATTATAATTTTTTGCCGATGTGGACTAGTTTTTGAATATGATAATTATGATTAAGCCGGGATTATGGGAGCTACTTTTAATAAAGTTATAGTGTATAGCCATAAGCATTAATTAAAAACCACTTCATGCAACTCACGTTTGAAAAACTTTGCGGTCAGAGTAAAATAAATGCTATAATAAAAATTAGTTAAGTCATGTTCACTCATAACCTCAGACGCCTTAAGAAATTTAAACCAAAATTCAAGCGTCTACTGCCAAAATTTAAGAATAGCATAATAATAATTGATTTATTCATTAAATAACCCTTCAAGTATCGAGTGCTCACTCGTTCAAAGAAAATATATCGAATATGTCATAATCTGGAGTAATTCCTCACATCATTTTCATGGTGTTGGCTACCATAAATTTCAGAATCAATGGCACATATAAACGATTGTCATTTATTTCAATCTATAAATATATTTCCAATTTGTGACTCTTGCTAAAACGTCCACATACAAATATATGAGGGTCGCGGGGCATTAATCTCCTCTTCATTTGTACAATTTGAACATTAAGGTACGCGACCTATTTTGGTAATGGTTCCCGATAACTGCCATTGATCATAATTATTATGATACAAATAAATCAAGTTATTTTCTATTCTATAGAAGCCGATGAAATGTAAACGTCTCTGCCTACCCCAATAAGTGTTTATACGGGACCAAAAACTTAATATATAATTTCTTATATTATTAAATATAAAATAACAATAACATTAAATTTTTTTCTATCAGAATATTTAATAGCCCTGAAACAATAAATAAAATAAAAAGAATCGCAACACAAAATAATGTATTCGATTAAAAGTGGTGTAAAAAATATTAAGTTCATATGTTGCAAAAATGCTTCGTATCCGGAAAATGAAGCCGTGAAATATAGTGCACAGCTGCAACGCCTAATGAACTCGTTTCATGTTGCATCAGGTTGAATAAATTGAAAAAGCTAGCTACATTACTGATTTTACGAATAAACCTGTACATTAACGCATAATAATAATACTTTATTTTGCGTTGACATATATTAAGATGGGAATAAATATCATACTAGATAGCATTTACGATACGTACCTACACCGTAAAAATGTTGTAATTTATATTAGAATCTTTTAAAGCAAAGTTTTCTGAAGATGATTTTTGAAATGTTATGTCTCGGTGTGCAACGTCGAGTTGAATTTCGTTGAGATTTTTCTGAACCTTCATGTTGTTTCGTCACAACCTTTTGATCTCGGCAGGAGTTCGGACACAAAAGTTCCCCGCTGAGATCCACAATGGGTTTGCGGAAAGATTAATCGTCGAAAGAAGCCCACTAAGCTGGAAGAAACAATTTTTCATCTTTATCAAAACGTTGAGGAAGAAACGTTACGATTGTCTGAGAAATACTAAACCAAAAATCATTTCTAAAATGCAGTATTCGATGTTTAGTAAAAACTATTTAATAAAGAGAAAATTACTTGAACATTACACAAAAATAATAAGACCCATTTCATCAAAAACATTCGAGAACTTGTTTTAATTTGAAATTTGTTATCGGTGCCTTATCGTAAAAAAGGTTTCTAAATAAAATTGCCACATTAAAGATCATTTTATTTGCTGAGTCACGCGCCAGCCCGCGCCATCTACAACTCGTATTTCTTTGTCCCATTAGGGCAATTTATTTTGTGGAGTGGACAATTTATTAAATTAGAAACCATCTCAAAAACTGTGAAAACATTATACTTAAAAGCTCAGTTTCTCATTTAAGTTACACAGTCAACTTCCAGCCCATTACATGCATACGTACGCAAAAAAGATAATTAAATATTTGGCTAAATTATAGTAGTCTCTTAAATAAAGTTTGTGATTTTAAAAGTAACCTTTAATTTGTCCAAACACATTGCCATGCGATTGGAGTCCACTGCTCAGGCTGAGGGCGGCCGCGTTTAATTCAATTTGGAGCCTGGCCAGATTCCGAATTTGCTGGCAGCGTGTCCTTTAAATAATAGAATAGGTGAAACTCTCGCAAACCTCCCAACTTATTTCAAAAAATTCGCTTTGCGACGCTCAAATGTATTAGTTCACAAACGAGTGAGATTACAATTAAATTGTGTAAAACTTTTCGAATAATTTTGTTTATGCTCGTGGCCGCTGGCCGAACATTTATTTTAATGGAAACGAATTATTATGAAATTGTTAAAACTAAACTAGAAAGTTATAATACAGTTAAATATAAGACAACTACCTAACATGCCCAAAAATATTATTATTTTAAAATTGTTTTAAAAAAAGCTGCTACCTATTAGAAAAACAGTCGCACAATGAAATTGTAACATTTTGTAAGTTTAAAAAGACATATTGTTAGATTTTCTGGCACCAATGCAGATCCTAAAATTGGATTCAAACCTTGCGAATGTCACGTCATCGAACACACGTTCCTACGTTTACGTGACTATCTAACAAAATCCACTTTTCACGAAAGTTTATCGCCTATTTGGAGGCAGAATACAATAAATATTATTTACAAAGAATCGACGCAACTCTATATAAAATATAAATTACTAAAATTTGTTTTTCAGGTAAACATACAACTACTTCAATAGTTGATCTTCTCGTGTGCTCTAATGCATGCGTTTCAGTCAAGGCTTTTCAATTGACCTTTCCCGAGTAGTTGATCAAATAATTTTTATATACATCATCCATTCAGACGATTTTATCTCTATTTTAGGTAAATGTATGTAATTTAAATAGAACTAATATTTAAGTTTCTTCTTCAATCCATGTAATACTGTACTTGGTGTACCTTCACAAAAATCTGATCTAAGCCGGTTGCTACAGGTCTAGCATGACAGCTTAGCTAGCTCAACGGTTTGATAAAAATGAAAAATCGGCTCTTTCAGGAAACAAGCAAGAGTTTCAATTCACTTTACACATATCTACAGTGTCTATCGATTTCTACTCGATTCTATATAAAAATATGAAGTTACTACTCTTTCGCAGACTTCACTTTTGTAGTTAGTGAAAAGGAACCGTTACTTGTGTTAGTTCCATTTTACACAATAGACATACATTTTGATGTAACAAGCTTTGTTTTATTCGTACCTGATTCCATTCATCTTTCTGCCAGTTTGTGTACACGCTTTATAAAAACGTTTGTTTTCGATTCTCGTATCAGATTTTTCCGTCCAATCATTTGGAAGTTGCTAAGTTGAGTCAACAAAATGGGACAATAGCTAGTTCTGACGGTTTATGATCGTCGGACTTAGATAGATGTTTGTTTACAATACTGTTTAGACTGAACGAGTAAATATTTGCTTATAAGTCAGAATATATATTTTTATTCAGCTTTTTTCTTAGAAATTACCTTTTATGTATTAAGCCAACATTTTTCATTTATTTGTCTTTATTTTTATTTTGTATGAATTACAAATAAAATTAGACATGACGATGGACAATTACGACTGAATTGTTCCAAAGTTAAAAACTTATTCAGTATTTTAAACAGCTATCTCAAGCTCAGCATGTAACAAATGTTTTAACGTTTCGATACAAATGGAAGTGCTAAATCTTAACAGTAAATCACTGGTGCAACGTAACGGCTCACAGTTACCCAGCGAATAAATCCAAAGCCCCATTCTGCGCGAACGTCATGAGAGAACAACGAATGTGCTGTTGCCTACCTCTTCTAATATTATGCCTCCACACAGCTGCTGTCGCCTCCATTCCACTATAATAATAGTAACTTTACAATGTATATATAATTCATACGTTTATTTAGAAACAATGTAGCCACAATGACAATCAGAGTTTGTTACTGAACAGTCCGCCGTGACCAGTCGAAAAATAAGAAGTCTCGTATTTTCACTTCTACATATGCATATTAATATAGAGTATTGTATAATAACAAAAACAAAAGAACAAAGAAATCAATTTGTAAATTTCCCACGTATACTTGGAAAAAAGAAACAAAGGAAAGAAGAAGCAATAACTCGTTAAAAATAAGCAATCTATTTATCGTTGGGCATATGTTTTCTCATAGGTAAGTTTGTTAACCTATTCCTGCGTAAAGAGATTTTCTGTGTAGCGATCATCAGGGGATTTTCGTACACCTAAAAGTTTAGAGAAAGGATTTGGGTTTGTAAAAGTTTCGACGTTGAACTAAGTTTTGCAAATGAGGGACTTGAACCAGGATGGTTGGTATACGAATACAACTAACAGGTTGCGAACTTTCTATTATGTTTTCATGTTTTTCAAATACACATTTCTGTTTTTTGTTTCAATATGTACTAAATAACTTCTATAACTAAAACAATGGCATACTATAAATATAGGTACTATTAATATTACTCATATAATATAGCTATAAATAAATTCTTTTTGCTTATATTAATTAGGCGATGTGAAGAGCAGAGCGAACCTAAGAAATTGTGTTTTAAGTTAGTTACAAGTTAAACTTTGTTCAAGGAAATAGTTTAAACAAACTTAGTTATATTGTCCAGAGTTATAATACCAATCCACTAGTAATTAAATACTATTAATTAAATACCTAAATTAGATACAACTATTTCGATACAAATACTTCCTATACGAACAACTCAATTGTCTATTAAATCATATTATATTCCAGACAATATTAAAGAATGTTTTATAATACGAATTTAGTTAAGTTATATTAAGAATAATAATGTTTAAATACATAGCTTAAGCAATATCATAAAAATAATACGAATTTATTAAATTATATTATGGATGGGTGACTATGTCGCGTCATTGGTGGTTGACTATAGATAGTTTTAAAGTTATATTTATAGGTATCCCAGCTGCACAGTGGTCACGTTCAGAAAGCTGCACAACTTGTGTGTTTGTTTCTTGAAACTTGGGCAAATATCTAAGGCACTCGGAATTGCTCGAGGATTAGATTTCAAATGGTGTAACTGTTTGTGGCTTTGTTTTGGTAATTCGGCAATATGCCAGTAGTCACCAACCGTTTAATTAATATTTAGCTAGAAAATAAACTATTTTGCATAAGGGTTTGCATAAAATTAAGTTTCAACTATATTCCTTTTTTTTCAATACGGTCCGAATTATGTCACGTATTTTATACAGCCTAACGCAAGCCACAACTATTGTAACAAATTAATTTATTTTGCCTTCTATATGACATAGAGTAAAATCCTAATGAATTAGCACACGCAACATGTAACTTAAGACGTACGTACGTCTATCATGTTCCTCGTAAGCGGAATTTGGTATGGGAATTGATGATGTTTAACGAAAAAATGTCATAAAGAAAAGGTTCAGGGATTTCTTCACGTAGCTAATGATTTCTGAACATTCGATCATATCGGTCATCTGCCATTTAATATGACGGCCCCACGATTTAATATGCGCCATATTTCAAATACCTCCATGCGACCGAGATCCAATAAACGATCGCGTCGGGGTCCCCACAACACAGGGCCTCTAGGCTGTAATCAATTAAATTTCTCGAATAAATATTAAATTAAATTCCATTCTTTATTATACAAAAAGAGAATGACGCTATTTACTTTTTACCAAACGCACGACAAACGGAAATAAACGAAATATATTTTTTAAATGTGTTAATTAAAAATTTCGAGTAAAAGAAGTAATGAATGCGATCTCCGAGTCGACAAAAAAATGTTTCTATACCTTTAGAGTGTACGTATGAGCAAAATGAATGCTTTGCCACCCTTCACATTCAGCTCCTAAAGGTCGTGTTTTAATTTTTCACAACACCACATTCTTAAATTAATGGCTTTATTTAATTATGTGAACAAGTGGGTATGCTGACCTGTGCTTCACACGTCCGAGCGAAATTTGGCTTTATTCGACGATTCTTTATTAGGGTGCAAATTATGGTATCAAAGTACCGCAGCTAACCAATTGCAATTAAGCTAGCAATGCTAAACATAATTAATGTGATCCTACATTGTTTATTAGTGTAATTGCGTCAATTTATAGTCCGATCGTGAAATCGAATATATCACTTAAATTGTTCATATATATTGGAAATACTTATTTTATTCAATAATTAGGATCACGTACATCATATTCAATTATCGACGTATTATTAGTCATGGATAATCTTAACGAAATATTGTTCGAGAAAATGAGATACCTTGTGAAAAATATAGCTTCGTCTTTCCTGATGAGCAAGATTAATGAACCAAAAGGACTTTGATCGATCGTGGTTTTACCTAATAAATGTCACAGGATTCTGTTCGTAACAGTACGTTGTTGGGTACCAGTCAATGTTACAAATCAAATAGTCCCGAGTTACCGAATTTGGAGAGTATATGCCTCTTCTCATAGCTCATTTAAGTAGCTTTTAATAATTTTTAGTTTTATTATATTTTTAAATAATGATTTCATTACAATTCGCAACCCTTATGAACAAGTCAAATGTATACCTACAAGATTTTATACGCGTTATATACTGAAGTTTATGTCATTGCGTGCATCCCTCAGTTTCATACATACCAAATAGTATTGTACACGTGTAGATATGTGTTCTGATCTTCAGTGAGTACCTATATACAAATGGACTATTAATGATGTGGATGTAACATAAAGTATACATCTAATCTAATACGTAGGCATTTGTGCGTCGTACAAGTAAACTAAGATAAATGTTTGACTTCCACAGTCGTTGCTGGAGCACCTAAGTTACATGATTTGTTTAGTTTGTGAACATTATTAATTAAAGTCGCTGTTGTGGAGTCTTTATTTAACTTTCCAAACTTATTAATTCAAATGAGATTATTCCCAAATATGTTTATGTGAGAGATTATACTCCATTTAGTGAATCAAAAAATTAAATGTAAACAAACATTCTGTTGTTCATCGTGTTCACCATACTTTAAAAACGTATGTAATTAAATTTGGGACACTTTAAATCTACGTGACTTTTCTAACGTACAAATCTAGCAGATGTGCCAGTAGGCTGTGACTTGACAATTTCATTTATCTGAATGTGGTGTAGTCTGATCATTTTCCATGTTGTCGCATAAGTTTTAGTACTAAATATTATTGTTGTTAACTAAGTACAAAATATCCGGTTCACAAAATATTACGCAGTTAAAATTTTCCCGCCGAAGTCATGTTTTCGTAATGCGTTTTTAATGTTCTCATATTGCTATAAATCACCGTGACTCTCTGGTCCAGATAGCTTTAATGGCTTATTAAATTAGTTTAATAATCCAGCTTTGCCTCGTAAACCCATAAAACAACGTTCCAAATCAATTGAACCTTTGGATATTAATTTGGTCGTATGAAAATTAACTTGGCGATATTGTATTCCATGGATTAGCGTATACTAATATAATATTATTTAATGATGAATTTTATTTGCATCAATAAACGAAATATGTCTTAACCATTAAAATAATAAACAAAAGAAAGTGGTGTTCAAATTCTACTAACTTTTTATTAAAATTTGGAGAGGATAATACAATTGATAAAAATTAATTTCCAAAACACATCGACATAGGGATTTTTTTGTTGAATATATAGGTATTTTTGTTAAGATAGTCTTGTAAGTTCCAGGTGTAACTTACAGCGACCATCGAAACCTTACTTAAACTTTCTAACCTATCCCCAAGTGACACTCACAAATGTAAGAGATGGAAGTTCACCTTTATATTTACGAGTATACCCTAAACGTTTCTTTGCCCCAGCAACAATGTACTTCTAATATCTCTTTAAATAACTTTGAAATCTGTATTTAATTAATATATATAGTTAACAGTTATTAACTATATAAATGCATATAGCATTTACACACGTGTACACTGTACATGTTCATGAGTATCAAGACAAAAATATGGAAGAAAAGTTTAATAGATTTCCGCGACAGTTTTCTGCCTCGGTGCGCCCGCAAGAGATATAACTTCTAAATTGAATCACGTATACAGTTTAAAAGTTAAGCGGTTACGTTTCGTGTCTGATACAGTTTTTACACAACAATAAGACGTGGTTTTAAAGCCATACACCCAGTGTAAACCAGCCAGCTTGCAAACCAGAAAGATTCAAACTTGGTTCACTTTGAAATTTAGCTTATAGTGTGTACAAGAATGTTGTTCAATTGAATGTTTAATACATTTATTTTACTAATGGTGTTATTTCTAAAAAAGTACAGAATATAGAATTTATAAGGCTTACTATCGCGTATCGGGGGCTTGTTCTAATATTTTAAAAACGTTACAACTATCTTGATCGCGACGTGTTAATGTATAATCAAAACGTACCCAATAATGAGATGCGTTGTATTAATCATTTAAAATTAGTAAAATCACATTTGTAACAATGATATTGTACTCGTATATGATATATATATATATTAATAAAGAAATCAATTAGTTGACTGGCTATTACTTTAAACTAATGTTTCTAAAGATTTGCGATAAAAATTGTTTCAAAAAATAGTTCAATTCAGTTACAAAGTTAACTGAACAAGATACTTTTATAATCTTTAGATGAATATTTCATTTACTAGCTAATTTATTTCGATGTTTTTGGTATAACGCTATAATTAATAAGCCATGCCCTCTAATAAAAAAAATGTTTTAGGATAAATTTGTATTTAATTCTGATGGATTTCGTACCACGTTCTAAATTGAAAATGTTTACTAAAATGATATAAAACCTCATCCTGTTTTGAACTATTTATTTGTATATCTATCATAATTATCGAACATACTTGATAATTACACGATTGCCGTAATACATTATGAGACTGGATCTATTAACTTAACATCACGCAGTTTACAATCCTGTTTCCACATGTTTAAGTCTTAAATTCGAATAAAAGTATCAAATAAAATGCATATTTAAGTGTATTGCTTTATTTGCAATCGTGCCGCGAATCCTCTCTATGCGGTATTGTGGTGAAATGTTTGTTAAACCATCCGCAGTTTAATTTTGTTTTACTCGATATTATATTTATATAAACATCAATGAGCTCGAAACGTTCGAGTTTATGAATCCGATTTCAATTAGCAAATATTTTGCTGTGGCAACTAAATATATGTCCCTGTTTTGTGCTCTATTAAACATATTGACGTTTGAAATACGGTAGTTTTCTGTAGTCTATGGTATGTTAGTGTTTGCATCAGAGGTTAGGTTTGAATGATTCGTACACAGAGATTCTCGATTGAAAGTTTGCGTTTGTATCCGTCCAATCAAGGTTTCTGTTAAACATTATTATTATTGAATTTGATAGGTACTATATTGAATTTTAATTAAGTAAACGTAAATTCTGCGATTCAGATTAGATGAATTTCTTATTGAATTTAATATTCTCACTTATTATTTTAAAATTAGACTGGAGAATATTTATTATTTGAGAACTAAACCTTCTTGAGAAATTCTAAAGATTATACCGCTGCAACAGGTTAGTAAATAAAGGGGAAGTAAACTAATTCAAAGGTGTCGACATCACAAATCGCGCTTTCAACGCCTGGAGTTTAGAATGCGCGACGTTTGATTTTATTCCTTACTTTAAAAGAAAATATTTTGAACGACAATTTTAAAATATAAAGGCAACTTTTGCAGTTTCCATATAAGTTTATTGCACTTCTCCGAAACTTTCCTTCAAGCAAAAATGTCAAATACACGAAGTATTTCTTCGTTGATCTGTCATATAATGGGCTGAGAAAATAAACGCGTACATTGCTTTCTTCTTCTTCTTTAATTAAATTGCCTAATAAAGAAAATTCTACCAATGTCGAACATTCATTCAACAGCCCAACAAGAAATTGTGAATTTAATACACACATAAACCGCCATGTCAGAAAAAAACTTATAACGTTTTAGCGTACATTGCTCAATACCTACAATTCGTATATGACAAATGTAGGAAAAGATAGTTTCGTTTTCAGTAGTGATTTTTAATTCAATTGCTTTTTAACCATTGCCTATGCTACATTACAATATTAATCCAGGAAATATTTTAATTTAAAACATCAAGTCTTGCTTATTCATTAAGATCGTGCACGTGGTGTCCATACATTTATGTGTAGGTAATCACTTGATATTCTTTTAATTCTTAAAACTCGTTTTATTATATAAAAATAAATTTGCAAGGAATATCAGAATAACAGCGTTTTCTTACGTATTTAAATAGCTTCATTTTACGCTATTTATCTCAAAGAACATTGCGGAAATTGTCATCACGTTAGGAGGTAACTCTCATTATATTTGTATTTTACTACGTACCACAATGAAACGTGATTTCAATCTCATGTATTTATTTCCGTAACCGAATCTATGTCATGTTTTAGGAATATAATTTGAAAAAAAAAAAATTTTGTTACTAAATTTTTTTATATTTTTTCTTTGAATATATCATTATTGAATCTTTTAATTATAGTTTAATAATTATAACTACTGCCTTATAACTAATTATATTTGGTTTTGTATTTGTTGGATTATAACTTTAGTTATTATTTAATATATCTTCTTACGCTCGTAAATAGATATTTACCTTTTGTACGAAGAAAAGAGACGTCTAAAGAAATTGTATGAAAATGGAGGATTTGATTAAATAAAGTCTTACATCATGATGAGTTCTTTTGTTTATCTTGTCGGGTATAAGAAAGAATGATGCCTGCGGCAAATGATACGTTGTCGTTTATAAACCTTAGATAATTACATAATATAATGTCGTCAGTGAGTTCTATCTAGGCGTACATAATAATAAAATCATTGGTCTAAATAAGAGGTGGAAAAAATCATAACGAATATAAGCTCTGTAGCTTAAAAATCCATCGTATTATAAAGTAAACATTCTCTATTGAAACTGAGGTCACAAATAATTGTTACTTTTTTATTTCCGAGTGATATGCGTACGTCCAAATAAAGCACTTTTTGACTAAAATTGCTCAGAAATAAATTTTCGAATAAATCGCTAGTGCTAGAAAATTCTAATAGTCGTGTAAACTCTATTTTATTTTTTATTTTACCAACTGTTTTTTTTATTTTCTTTGTTTGTTTGCTTTTTTTTCTTAATATTTACTTCGAATATGTTGTCATACGTTTGTATTATCCTGATATCTATTTTACAGATCGTCCTTGTTCGGGATTAAGATATTATACGCCGTATATGTACTGATATTATTAGCAAAATTAAACAAACATGGTTTGTTATATATATATGCAGGTATATATAATTTAACACTGCTTCTAGAATAGTTAAATCTTAGTCTAAACACTCTCTAGATAGTAATTAATTGTTCCTAATGGTTACAGTTATTGTTTAAGTGTGTACAAGTTATAAGATGTTCATATTAATATGGCATAGCTTGCTAGTAACCTATTATATATGCACATCAAATTGGGTCTTGAATCGCTTGCTTTATTGTATATCCTAAGAAGATATACAATAATAATTATATTAAATTATGTGAAAGTAAAAACCTGAGAACAAAAAAAAACAGAACATAGAGCAAAAAATCTATAAAGAATAACTCGTAAAAAGACTAATAAAATACAAATCCACCAATTAAGAAATTAAGAGCATTAGCTTTCATAATAAGCCTACTTAATTCTATTCATAACGAATCGTTTGAGATATTAATTTCAGTTAAAGCAAATTATGCGCAAAACTGAAAAGAGCACAATAAGTTGGCAAAGACATTATTAAAGCGAATTTACTCAACGTATTACAGCATTGTTATAATGAATTTTGCAGTGTGACCGAAAATTTTCTGCGTATAATTTAATTTGGACCGGCTCCAGTCTCCACGGACAAATAATTTAAACGGTACGGAAGTTTTAAGCTGAAATAAAGTATTAAAACGATTTTTATGAAGCTCACTTAGTTTGAACGATTGTCGGGTTCGTTTACAATTCATTCACTTACACTCTACCTATTATGAAAATGGTGTTGTTTCACTTTTATAAATTAATCTTTAGCGATATTAATACTTGAAATTGTGTTACATTTAAAACACCAATTGATGATTTAAATGAACCTATAAAGGCGTCAAGCGAAATCTGTTCAAAAGGCAATTTAGTATATTTATAAATCAAATAAGAAATAAAAATAGTAATCTGTTGTATATTTCAAAATAAATAAATAAATGGATTTTTAATCCAAACCTCATAACGTAACTTTGTGTCTGAAAGCGACGTTCTTATTAATTAATGTAATATTTTACTTCCATTATTTTTAATAATGTCTAAAGTTATCCGCGAACATGATTTAATTTATTTTAAAAAAACTTTATGCGTTTATTGAAAATAATTTATTTCGACGTTTGATTTGATTTCTCTATATCTATATGGTTAAAGTAAGTCTTAAATTTTTTGGAAGGTCATATAAGTCCAGAGAGGTCGGAAGAGTTTGTGAAAGAAGAAAACATAAAAAGGGTCTTTCCCGAAAACTTTTAAACATCAAATAGGCCGGGGGTAGAAAAACAGTGTATTATGCGGCCGAGGTGGCATTATGGTAATCCGCTCTGTGTGCTAACTCCGCCACATCTGATGTATATGTGTTATATCTTTACAAATATGCGTAGGGATCAGAGAGGATATTTCAATTAATTGTATCAATATCGAACATGATACCGTGGGATTAAAGCCGAATTTACCAAATCCCACTAACAACACAGCCATTTAGATATACCAGACACATTGAAATGTTACTATCGCTGTAGATTATTTATTTGATTTTCCGAAAATATAGACACGCATATGTTACGATAAATGATACTCAGTGAAGTAATTCAGTAGCTCATCTGTTATTGACAGATATCATCTGGCAACGCAAATAGGTTTTATTGAAATGTGATTGAAATTCAAAGTAATATTGGAAATAACTAATATTCATGTTTTCATTTAATCTCGAAATTAACTCTTAACTATAAATGCAGCTGCGGTTATATCTGGGTTTATTCGCGAATATGATTTAGCTTGTTAAAAAGTGTACAGTACATAGTAATTTAAGATATATTCGTAGCCTCAATAAAAGAACAAATTTAGATCGAAAATAATAAAATAAATTGCATTTGAATAGTATTGGTTTTTTTTTTGATTGCACACTTTTGTGTACCGACTACCGAGGCATGTAAAAATAATAACCAAACGAAAAAAGCAATGAGTAGCGGACGAGCGGTAAGCGGTGTGGAAGAGTAAACAACGAGCTGTATAGAGATCGAAAAGCATTGTCTACGGGTGTTATGAACTTTAAAACAATGTGATAAAGAATACAATAGAGTAAGTTATTTTTTGTGTAAATAAAAGTATTGTTTGTATGAGTGCAGAGCAGTTGCATTGTCAGCACTTCATGACACATTGCAACAGCTACGCCAAAACTGCTAACAAACTACAAGGATTTTTATCATTGCATGTTCCTGCGTATATACATACCTATATATAGTGTATTATTATAGATATAGACGCAAATGCACGCCTCTTAACGCAAGTGTTTCTGAAATTATTCTCAAGTATTATTCCAAAACACGCCTCGCTTTTCATATTTGCACGTTCGATGGCGCAAATTGAATAGAACGTTTTTGTAAACCTAACGATCTCGATGTCTCTCCAATAGAATTCATTTTATAAATGTTTATTTTATAAATACTCCATTTGTAATATTTCTTTTCAAAAATTAAGTATACATCGAAAAATGCAAAACTTACGTAACTTAAATAAAATTCTGCGAAAACGGTCACCTTTACGAGATTTCACTTTTTCAACAAAAGTCCTATGTAAACTAAACAGTGAACGGTTGAGAAAATTTATATTAGACACCAACATAAAGTCTCCATTTGTAGCAAGCGACGTGTGGGGGTCTCTTGTTTATGGCTCGCACTTAACATCGAGTCTAAGCTGCGAGGCGTTCCGGCACTTTCAGCCGACCTCGTACATCATTTTTATGTAGCCTAAGTGAATTTGTTATCTGATTATACTTGAGTACAAGAACACGTAATAAACGCCACGTTATAGCTCCTTACTGTTAGAATGACGGTGCCATATTTTGACTATGAAATATTGCAATATATATGCAGGTATATATAGCATATTGATTTAATTGATAGTTACAACGATGTCGATATTCCTTATATTGTTTAATTTTTTTGTTTTCTCGATATGATTTTCAACGCATTTTGTATTGTATATTGTGATAATATACGCAGTATATTTGTGGGGTTTACTCATCTAAGTAAGTGGGAGTTCTCACACGACTTAGTATCCATCAATTCAGACAGTTACACGCCTAGCCTCTGTGGCTATTATAAGCTTATGCCTAGAAGATCTACGGCAGTCTGTGTGGAGGATAATACCCTATTATATTTACCTAGTTGTAAATACATTTTTTTAAAGAAAGATGTGTATTTTATTATAAACATTATGTAGGTACTAAGGCAATTTATTTTAAAAAAATACTCTGGCTCTAAGCCAAATAACTAGGTCACACAAACAAAGCAGTAAAAGTTCGTTGCTCTTCACATTCACATAACAAAGGTTACATCATTAGTAACCACTAAATATCATATTTTATAAGCACGTGATAATAGAAGCTCTTACAGGATATACCTACTTATATTCCATTAAGATAACATTATTTATTAAGTAATAACATTAACTAGTGAGTGCTAATTATGTTTTTTAGTACTTCGATTTGTGACAGCACAGAAACAACTGCATTAAGCAGAATTTTTTGCATACAACAGTCGCCTACCCTATGCAGACATTATGATACGAATCTGTGTCGTCTATATATTCATAGAATAAACTCCCCTCGGGTCTAATTTGATTACTCTAAACCAAATCCGAAATGTGACTAGGGTTGTTTAAACTTTTTTGGTATGAAATAGAATATTTGTTAAAATATTTAAACTATTTGTAGCGTATGTTGAATGAAACTATTGGTGCAGAATTTACATAGATCGCCCTCCAGCTACTTGGAATTTCGGACAAGCTGAAAATTAAACTTTGGCTGCAGTTGACAGGTGACCTTAGATTAAACTACTCTGACTGAACATGGAGGCACATGGAAGCATGTGGTTGTTTAAACTAGTAAATTGTTTAAAACATATTTACGTATATGAAATATTACTATGTATCACAAGTAATTCAAGTAAATTTAGAAATTGAGTATAATGTTTTTTTTAATACAATTTTGACACGCTGATTCAAGAATTTATTTTGCTAAAAAAATATTCATCTATATAAACCGGCTCACAACTGCAACGGACAGGCTAATCAACCTGCTATCGTACCTTTTATTAAAAATAGTTTAATATGTATTTTTCATTGTTTTTATTTTATATTGTTTCCAAAACTCTTTATAAAGATAACAATAAAATGTATTATGCTCGTTTTTCTCTCATATACCTGTTTGACTTTATGCGACTTAACACCGCATTTATTTTTATTATTTTCAATTAAAAGTTTCAAAAGCTTTGCAACTATCATAGTCGTGGTGAAATTCAGCATTAATAATATGTTTTCTCTAAATCACTTAAATGCTGTTCGTGAATACGGAAAGACATCACTACAATTGAAATATATTAAATTTTATAACAAAATTAATTGTAGCGAAAATTCAGTCTAAAATATTATACGTAAAGCTTTCGAAACTGTCTCCAAGTAATGTTACACTGCATCTGCCTTAATGACATTTAATTAACGTCTACACTCAAACATTGAACGGGAATGGAGGAAAATTCATTTACATGTTACAAGTAGAAAAAGGAAAACATTTTTTTTATATCTTTGCATTTGAAATCAATTATGGTGAAAACAATAGAAATAATGCGTTTCAAAATATATCTTTATATTAATCATTATAAACAAACGTTATTATTAATTTTAATACCAATGGTTTGAGCTTATCTAGATATAACGAAAGAAGTCTGGCCTGGTAATATGGACAGTACAGACGCATCGAGTCAACATACTATTTCTATTATGTAAACTACTGCTTGTAAATATTTGTGATAGCAGCTGTCTCCGCGCTTAGACCCATATCTAGCTTAATATCAGATGGTTGTTATTGAAATGCTTTCATCAGAATGTATATCAGTACACAATTCTAAAATAAAGGCTGATAAGTTAAAAAGAAAACCAATATCGAGGTCTACCAATCCGAAAACACGAGAAGCGGAATATCAAACGAATGAAAAAACCAATATGTCCTCCGGCGGCGTGTGTTTGCGAAGCGGGCGTCAAAAAACTGCGCTATATCAAAGCAACATGCTCACGTGATATCAATCGCTAGTTTAACATATAGAGGACAATTGCCGCCGTCATTCACCCATTTTTTTACGAATTTGACCCTAACATGTGTTACACTGATCCCTGCAAAAACACAAATGAAATTCATACGTGAAAACCTAAAAAGTGTGTTTGCTTACCTCAATAATGTGTGCTTTAAAAACAATTGCCACTCATATTTAAAGGAAGCTGGTATTTAAAGTGAGAATATGTCTTAATTATCTAATTTGAACTATGAAACGGATTTTTTTGCCAAAACTTAAGTGGATTGTTCCCCTAATATGCTTTCAGCGAGATTTTATGTAAATTGAATGTATGTATGCGACAATGTTAAATTTTATTAGCTTCATAAAATAAGACACAAATATGTCTACTTATATTTTTTTTAAATTGCTGTACCGTGTAAAGAAAGGATAAACAATACCGATACAATAGAAAATAAATAAATCAAAATACAATCAGTAATACTATTAATAAACGTACCAATTTGTTTGAAATTACAAAAAAAGAAGATAACGAACGTATCTAATAAATATCTAAAAATTAAATCGTAATAATGGGCTGAAAACAATAAAGCATAATATAGAATGGATATCGATGAAGCCGACTTGGTTTAATATATAGAGTAGTGTGTGTTAATGGTCAGTGTCAATATCATACTGCCCATTATGAAATGAAATAACTCTAATAGCTATTTGTTATCCGATTCAAATAGGATTAAACATAAAACCGATACTAATAGGATTGTGAAACACAAAAGAATATGTTTTATTGTTATTGGACAGAAAAATATAAATAGAAAATGATATTTCGGTTTTTATTTTTAGTAACAATAAAAATTCTTAACGCAGATAATTAATTTGGTACAAACGACCATCAAGATACGATCAAAAGGGGAATCCTAAGAATAACAAGTGGCGACCCCAGTAATGTACTATTTAAAAAGTGTACAGAAACTTTTGAAAGTACTTTTCTTTCATTGTTTCCGGGCGTGCGGAAGGCCCTCAAGACTCGAGGAAATTGACAATGAAGGTAAACTTTATCTTCTACCGTCAGCCGTTTGAGGGCCTTGCGACGTGACCCGGCTGCTGATTCTATTACCACGACCCCCTGGCCTCCACCTCGACAATAAGGAATTAAAATCCCAATTCTTAGACTGAGCCAACGAGACAGTTGTTAAGAGGCTTGTAACAACATTCATTAACATTTAAATGTTTTGCATTTCGTACAGTCAAATTATCTAACCTATCCTAACAAAACCGTCTTTCGTGAACTTCGGATACATTATTAACTGCTTGACTCGTAATTTAGTTGAATTTGCTTTCTTGACGTTAACTGTAATGAGGTCTCTGTTGTTATATAAATATTAATGCAATAAACAAATATAGCATTAATGTCTTCATTTAAATGTTAATTACGAGTATCTAAAATAAAATCATTATTCTTATCTTGAACGTAAACAATATTGTATGAATAAAAGTGAGCAACTTCAAAGAGTTCTTAAATAATATACAATTTCTCCGCATTTAAATAATATGATTCTCTACGTATATCCTTTTCCTTTTTAATTTCCTTATTCGTTGTTATTCTTCGTCGCTATATGAAGACATTTATTACTTTATTTTGCGTTCTTCGCCTCCCCACAGTTCAAGTACATTTGATGCTCTTTCACATGCAAATAAGCAAGTGAGCCCCTCGTCTGTCGAGCTTGAAATCCTTTTGCCTACTTCCCTTTTCAAGCCTCTGACATGAATCACGTTTCAGATAATGCATATGATTTGATTTCATTATCACCAGTTTAAAGAAATTCAATTTATTTGCCAATTTTGTTTTTATAAGCATATTATAAGATGGCGTAACATACTAAAAGTATTAGCAAAGACAATTTAGTAACATTGAATGAAACTTTTAGAAAATCAATTATGTGCTCTTGTTTACGAAGTTGCTTATTGAGTTTGTAGTGGTTGTTGGAAACTTGCCTCTTATGTGCAATTTTCGCCATTGACAACACGGTTTTGGTGCAATTACCTACTTTATTTGTTACATGATAACACACCGTAGCGTTTGCACGCTAAAGCTTCAATTATTAAATTTTAATTAGCTACTTCCAGTCTATTATTTACTCGATATATTAGCATAATATACCGTTACAAGGTTTTTTACGTCCGTTTGCTTTTAAACAAAATAATTGAATTATTTATTTATTTTTGAAAAGTTCCACTGGACATATTTTTATTTAAATAAAATAATAAAAAAGTTTAGTTAATATATATTTACTATTTTCAATTTTAAAAAATATCGCAATATTAATTTCCTTGTAGATTCTCTATTTCGACAACGTGTCGTTTTTCAAAGATCGTTACATTTGTTTATTTTTCAGGATAACAACGTATTGATTTTGAAATAAAAACCTTTCATACTCAATTCTTAGATTATTCGCGAACTCCATTTATTTATACGCCATCGTGGTCGCGGCGAGATTGTAAAGTTTGCGAAACGGACGGATTAAAAATAATCAAAATAAACAAGATAGAAAGTCTTTTAAATTAGAAAAACCAATTTTAATTGGCATAATAATATACGTCTGTTAATAATATTATTAAAAAAATATTTTGATTCAAGCAGTTGGACATAAAAATTTCGCAAGCGTCTACTGCAGGTATATTTAATCATTATTATTGGATATTGTTAGTAGATAGTACAAGTGGGCGTTGTTCTTCCTCGCATTCCTTGCAATTTCTCAAGGGATATAAACCTAACAATAAGTATTAAGATGAAAAAGAAAATTTATCTCTTAGCCATATTGTGTCTCACTGAATTCGATATAAACTTTTGCAAAAGCCAACATTACTGCTAATTGATTTCGTGAACTTGTTTTGTTTAATTGCTCCCCCGAGCTGAAAGTTTTTATCGACCAAGACTCCAAACACAGAATTGTGTTTTAAATTATCAATTAAATTATTCTAAATGTATTTAGTTGCTTTTAATTAAAGGAATTCATTTAGTTTAATTATTTTTTATTGTTTAATGCCGTAAATAAAAATAAATTTATGCTATGAAATAACAAAAGCGCATTATTCAATTTATACAATACAATTTCGTAATTTATGTTAAATCAGAAAAAAAGTCTTTCGTTATAAGCAAAATAAACTTTTGTTTTGTAAAATTCTGGTGTATTTTCATTTCTATTTTATCGATTTCAGTCAATTAATTGACATTGGCTATCTAAATTGTCCTACTTAAAGTAAATAATATTCATCAAATTTTGAACAAAACTTAAAAATTAAAAATATACAGATTTATAGAAAAAAATATATTATATGTAGATATAACTTTATTTGAGGAAAAAATATTTTCCATAACAACGTTGCATGTCGTTGGTTAAAAAAGAAAAAGTCGCATAATCAAAAAGTCAGGAGAGCCAATTACCGTTTTCGCTTCCACGAGTATTTGCTCATGAACTTTTAAAGTTAAATTTATGAATGGATCGTTGTAATTACCAATTCCCGACGACATTTCACTCCTTTGAATCGATAATATTTTTCAAATGCAATACAATTAACTACGTATAGGTGAGTTGAATTCTCAAATACAAAAATACACACATTACATAAATTGGTCAATTTAATATATTACAAATGTCATTAAAAATGCAAACATTGCAATATAATTATAATATTATAAGTAAACTCGACTAAATAATCATTAAAAAAATATATTCCTTCAATATGATTGTCTATAAACTAAACAAATTATTTTATTGCACTGTATTTAAAATGCATAGAAAGATGTTACTTATAGCAATGATCATAAATACAATAGTCTTTGTGATGTGACAACCCTGTGGCAGGTGAAACGTTTCGTTTGCAGTCTAGTGCTCCCTTTAGGCTTCCTAATTCATACCACAAACATCAAAATGTTAATTACGTTGCATCGCAAACCATCTTGAATATGCGCCAACAATTTTAAAAGCTTATTTAAATTTTCACTACGTGCACGTATGTACGTATGCGGTTTTAAATTTAAATTTTCAATTAAAACATATTGTATATTAAAATTGTTTATGTCCATGTGCAAGACGAAATTAATAATAAATACATTTATAAATACATAATAAACTACATAAAAATATAGTTATACCATATGCTGATCTATCTGATAAAGTCTGTTTTGAATTTTATTGGATATTAATTTTATAAACGAAATCATTGGAAAATAATACCAATCAATTCACTTATAATGGGAGATGCTTAAATTCTTCTCTCTATTCGTTCATTTAACAAGTACTTGGCTTGTTTCCAAATTGAAACGCGAAGTGGCTGTTAAATGGAACTGATTTCTGACACACCAGTTATCTAACCATAGGCAATAACATTAATTGACTTTTATAAATATATCGAAGTAACTATCTTAATAATGCTATCATTCAAATGATTCTCACTGCAACCATGAAACCGTTGTATTATAATAATTTAAAAAATAAATTACACAGTCTTGAATTAGTCGAATAATTTCCTTGAGTAAGATTGTCAAAAGTTTTACATTACAATGTTCTTGTTGTTGTTTTAAGTCACAATACTTACATAGATTATAAATATGTCTAAATTAATTAATTATAAAAGCAGTATAATATGAAACATAGCGCTCAAAGTCATGCGGTTAAAGTAAAAGTTCAAAAGGAACAATGTAGTCTGCGGCCTCATTGGCAATTTCCTTTAAGCTCTGAAGCGTCCGTTGTACAGTCAGAAAAAAAAACAAAACCGTAACATTGCTTTGAAGAATTCACCTTTGTAGAGGCATCTACTTATTTAATTTTTATTTTTAATCCCTAAACGATTTTGTATTAATTTTCCACTAATCCTTAACGAACCATTAACAGTATAACATATACTAATGTTATAAATTTTAATGTTTGTGTGTTTTTATTTATATAATAATTAATTCATAATCTAGATTTTGCTAATAAATCCTGTATAAATCTTTTAACTGAGTCTAAAATTAAACCAATTTAAAGTAAACAATATCAATCAATATAATCCTATTCATATACATATATATTTGTTTTAAAATTAAACATATTTTTCCATATTTTAAACTGATATTCCCCCATGGGACTATCAGTAAATTAACAGCGTGCATATACATAGAAACTAACGCGCTACAATTTCAATCAATATTATTTTATGCCTGACACCGCATAGGGGAATTATCATACATTTTATAACAATACATAAAAATAACCTTTTCAACGTAGGCATTCCTAAAAAAGATTAATAATGTATGAAAACTACATAGCAATTTATTTCGTACAGCGCTACACAGAAAGGCAAGTCATTCACGTTAGGCCATTAGCAAAGCGGCTAAGTCGGATTAAGGTGTGATATGTAGGAGTACGTAGTCGTTTATAAAAACGCCGGAAATGTGTTTGCCTATGAAGAGAGGGGTTAGCGTGTAAAGCCTCCTCCAATTAAGGCTAGTACAAGCACGCGACAAGAGCACGTAAACAGGTCAGCCCTACATCACAACTTTCCTAAGTAGTGCTTTTAAATTTAATAAGGTACCTACCAGTATGTGCCGTTTACTATAAAATATTACAAACATTCCCGCAACATAGTGGAAAAGTTACTTCTAAATTTTGTATGAAAATTAAACTATACCAATTTAGCTGCATCATTCTCGCCTATTTGGATAATATATCCATAGTTATTTACTATTAATTTAACATTCATGCCTTCAAAACGCAATTTTCGTGTTATAACAGCTATAAACACACGCATGAAAATCTGTTCATAATTATTATTAAGCCCGTAAAGCTTTACAACGACCACGCCTCTCTAGTTTAATATCATTGTCAGTTAAGCCTACAAATTAGTCTGTTTGAAATCATGGCATTCAATCCTGAGATGATCTAAGAAGGCCCTAGATCAAAGTAATTATCAGATAAATAAACGAGTCCATTAGCTACAGAACACTGGACCGTAATTACAGTGGAGAGGCTTCAGTTGGATTCACGGAATGCTAGATTAGGGGTAATTAAGTCTTGTGGGAGTGTGCCCAGCGCGGACCATTATATGGGATAATGAGGTGTCCAGTCAGCCGCTCTTGTAGTATGTAAATTGAATTTTCTATTTTGTTCAAAAAGGCACATAACCCTCACAACATGGATCTAGGAAATTACGCTCCAGTTTGTTATTAACACGTATCTAAACTTTTACACTATTCTCGCACGAGCTGAAATTTTCACTTCAAATTTTAGTTTTAAAACAAAGGGTTCACTTTAATCGTATTCTCAGTTGTTTCAACAGACGTTTTGGAATCACTTGTTGACAAACTGCTCGGTATAAATGGGCTATTTCCATTGCAAACCCAAAGAACACAAAAATCACATAAATTACAAAGCAGTGGCGAAAATCGGAATCATCCTATTATGTTGTGTAAACTAAACTTCAATAACAATTTACTGAAAACAAATGATTTTATATTTATGGTCGGGATACATATTATACACGCGTAGAGAGTAACATACAAGTTGGATTTGTGCGTCAGTCTGCAGTGATGAAGTGCCGAACTTAGTCCAAAGGGAGCAAGCTACAAAAATTTTTGGAAAATTTTCTTTAAATAAATATCTGTTAAGTACTTAAGTTATTAGTTTTCAAATATTAGGATTATTCCAAAAAAACTCAAAAACTATTTATTGAAAATAATTTTAAGAGGAATGTCGATGGGAATTCGTTATACAGATGTTCAACCACTAAAAGAACGCGCGATCGGTAGTTGTGAACTATTTCGTAGTTTGATACGTTATAAAAAGCACCCACACTGCACGCTACGAATTCTACACTTACACTTATAGTCCATGAATATACGTAAAAAAATTGTAAATATATATTAACTTACATACAAACTACCACGCAGAAACTATGTAGAATAAATTATAAGTTTTAATTAGAAACATATCCGGTTCCAATTTATATGTGAAAATGAAATTCAAAATATAGAGGTCCCGAAATACCTTTCGCAGGTACAGCAATCTGCCGAAACCGTACAATAATAGCACATACAAAATAGCTGGGTTTGCCATAAAAGGAGGGTTCACGATGCGGCGACGCTGATATTGTCCGATCGGTTCCCTATCTCACGTGCCTTTAAAGTATAACCTATAATAGCGTTTGCGACACAAATTTCTCGATGTTTCTAACACAACGTATTTTTTACTTTAAGAATTACTGGTACAATTTTTAGTACGTGATACTATTATATGGGGGAAGAAAATGTTTTGTTAAAAATCACTAATATTCTTTTTATATTACTTTTTTCACTTCAAACTTGTTTTTAAACTTTATTTTACTACTTTAAACAACGTGGTAAATTCTTAAACTTTTCCAAATATTTAAAACTTTTTTTATATATTTTATTTTCGTTTAGAACAAAATGTTTTTAAAATAATTATTTATTTATTCAATATTATATTATTATATGTTTATTATGTATTTACTTATATATTATCTCTTTATATTATCTCCACTGATAAAAGTTAAATCGGGTCTAAACTCTAAATTATAACGATCATGGTTTTTGATAATCGAGCGACAGTTGCTAAATCAGATTTTACATATTTAGTAGTTTCCGTCGCAACACACAAGCAAGGCTACCTATTGCGTGATGCTATTTTTCAGGTCACACGAAACCCAGTATTCATACCCCAAAGAAGGTAAAAAATCAAATATTGAAACTCTTATTATGAGTTGGCCGTTAGTTGTTTTTTTTTTAAATTGTTTTTATGTAATTAGATTTTAAAATGTGTTATTAATAAATTATGGCCTTATTCTAATTTATTCAAAAAAAATGTGATTATTTAATTTTATTAGAATTGTTATTTACGCTCTCTTTGTCAATATTTCTAATAAGAATTGTGATTTCAGCTGTCAAAATTGACAATTGACAGAGCTCACACAGTAACTACCCTGTCAGGGAGAAATATTTTTTACGCTTTGTAAACACCATTGTAAGCAGGGGGACTTTTACGAAACAATAAAAATGTTTCAAAAAATGTATTACCTGAAGCAATCTATTGGAATAAATATATTATTGTAGAATAAAATAGGTTTCGGAATCAGTAATGTTTAGAAAATTATACCTACTTATTAATTATGGTTTTAAATATATGTATGTGTAAAGTGCAGACTTGGTTATTATTAAGAGAATATTAAAATTATAATTTGTCAAAGTGAAAATTCAACATCTAAATGATTTATAATAAATATCCACATTTTTGTTGAACCAATTTGCCGTAGTAGCGCAAAATTGAATTCCACAGCTTCAGTTCTCGTAGCGTCTGCGAAGCTTGTTTGCGCTCCTGTTCGTGGCGTCCATTGTGTCCAAGATTGTCTCCTCCTGCACACAATCAACCTATCTTTGCACTACACGTGGAGAAAATACCAATTTTACTGTTAAATGTTGTTAAGAGGGTATAAACTACTTTTACTAGCTTTTTTTAATCTACCTATTCACATTATATTATTAATATTGTTATACTATGAGCATGTATTACAACAGTTACCTGTAAATAAATGTAATGAGACGATTATATACTGCCCACATCAAAGGGCATAATCTCGTTTAAGCCGACTGATTTCAAACTAATTCCGAAACGAAGCCAAGTGGTCTACTTGAAATTAATATATATTTATTTATAATAATAATTCCGAACGTTCTGTTTAAATATGAAAATATGTTTTCTACTATCATTATTCTCTATCCACGATAGAACTGTTTGGATGGAACAATGCCAGCAGCATCAATTGACTGTCTTAATTGAATTAATTAATTGTTGAATTTTGAATTATTAGTTTGTTTAGGGTGTTTCTATTCGAAGTTAGAACAAAAGTCGCAATTTTATAAAAGTAGAAAATTGTTGAAAAAATGTAAAACTACTTAACTACTAAACTTTTACTGAAAGTATTTAGGTGTTTTAATTATATTTCCAAGTATATTTTTTATATTCCAAGCAATATTTCCTTATATGACAGTCAAACGTCAGCGTAAGCGCGAAATATTTTGCTCTACGGCTTTCGTAAACGGTTGTTCAGTCGGGCGTGTAAAAACGTCAAAATACATAGAGTGACATCAGCTTCCTTAACTGGGCTTACATCTTTCCATAAAGTTTCGACATGAGGTTAAGCTTCAGCGAACAGAAAATGCACAAAATTGTGTGACAAATGCGACGTTTATTTAAATTAAATTCATATATTTACGGAATGATTTGAGGGATTACGAATACGTTGTTATTGTTTGCGAAATAAGGAGTTTTAGAGTTGTAGTTTGATAACATACATTTTAGTTTATTGTTTTATTTACTAAAAGCAACTACAACACTATATTTGTAGAAGTTAATGCGCTGCAATTCACATTCAAACTGAATATTGCAACTTTATTTACAAATTATACTTAGCCCAAACAAACACAGAAGAAAAATAACGTATTTTAAAGTAAAAATAAAAAACCAAATTAAATATTTTTTAAATATTACAGCAGCTACAAGTAATTTTAATATTATTATTCCGTACTATTAAAATTGTGTTTTTATGTATTGATGGATATTTCTATAAATCATCCTTATTTCTGCTATAAATTACCTTTTCAATAACAAGAGTTCTAAACGTAAAAGTCATAAGTTATGTAAACGAGTAGACCAACATGTAGCAAACGCAGAAGAAGAAACTTCGTATCTCAGTAATTAAACATCGCATGAATAATTGAGTAATAATTTCAGTCAAAGGCTTTTCTTTTTATTTTCTAGACATGTACGCAATATTCCATGTATTTTTTTTTTCGAAAACAAGAGAAATATGCTAATCTGGTTAATTAGCGGCGTCTGCTGTCCTTCCGGTTGCTATGTTGAGGAAAAATAAGCGGGCTGCTGTTGAGTTATGGACGACATTAATATCGTCCGCACTTCCGTAACCGCTTGCCGCCATTTCATCCATTCCGTACAAACCCAGCATTCCAAGTTCAAAACATTTCGTCCCATTAAAAGTCTTTCTGTGATTCTTAAGAAAATAATTTGGTCTAATCTAATTTTCTTTGTTTTCACGAGAACAAAGCGGTTATACTTAATGTAAAAAAATATTAAATGAACAACTAACAAAATCTTTAAAAAATATTATTATGCGAACTCCCTTGTATCTTTATTATACTATAAAATTTGTAACACAATATTTCGTTGTATAACAGACAAATTAGAAATGAATCTAATGATTTTAAGGGCTTAATGAAATAAACAAGAGAAAAAACTGAAATGCGGGACCAAACATTACCTATTTTGTTTTAATTACGACCCAAACATTTTTTGCTTTTAACTTCATTAAACTGACTCTAAAGTGGCAGAAATTCCAAAAGCTCATGCTCCACTTGAATCGGCCTTCTACGATATTGAACGACCTACTTTTATTAAAAGGAGCCTTGTTTTGCAAGTCACTGTTGTAATTATGTTGCTTATCAAATTCCTAATAAACGAGCACTTTGAGGAATTCGAAGATTTGTTGATAGCGGTTTATTAATACACAATAATTATACATTTCATAGCATATTGTTACTCCTCCTATGTGATTTATTATTCTACATGACCTCGAAATTTCAAGGAGCTAGTGAATTGCCTATTATGTTTTTAAAGTACATATATATATATATGAATCAATTTAGTCGCTGTATACTCAATTCATATTATCAAGTGGGCATAACGAATGCAGTCCTCACACATCGTCATTCTTTTACATAGGTTAGTTGATGTCGCACTGCTGGGTCTGCCTTCCCTTCTTGTAAATGTATTTCTTATTCGCAATATAGAATTTAAGTTTGCTCTTACATTTATAGAAATAAAATATCATAAAAATATAAGGAAACCTCTCGACACACATAGAAATACAGCAATAAAACCGCCCACTTTTCATACTCTACTTGTACTCATGGGGATATAAATAGACACAAACTCCTTATGTCACGCTCAAAAAAGGTGTAGCCATTTCAAATCATTTGACAGAGACAACATCAATGTTCTCATTTTTTGTTTGCAATGCACATTTCCCCTAAATGTGGGAAAACGGAACGCTAAATGTAAAAAGAATCGAACTTTATTCCATTTACTGGTTATTTACAATGACATAGTTATTACCGGTGAAACATAACTTCGTTTATTTTTATCTGTGATTTGAATTGACTACATACAATTTTTGTCTATATGTATAATCTTAATGGCTAATGCATAGGTGGGATAGTGACAGATGAAATTGCATCTTTTACCTAAGTCATATATCGTGTTAGTAGCTTAACTTACGATTAATCATTAATATTATGAAATAAAATCAAAATTGATGTTGTTTTACTTATATTCTTTATGTATAAAAATAGATAATAAAACAAAACATAAAAGAAGTAGTTTAAAAGTATATGTAATCGTGTATTTACTAGATGCATGAAGCAAACAACTAGGTGTGTGCAGCGGCGGTCTACACAGCCAGTTCTGTAAATCAGGGATACCGCTCCAGAGATTTATGAGCAAATAAAATGGCCGCACTATCGCCCGCCCACCGCATCAAATTATTTAACGGTAAGCCATTGGAGCGTAATACCAGATTCCACTACGTACGAGTAGGTCACGTAAGTCACTTAACTGCTTCAATTACCTATATTGAAAGGCATCATAAGATGTGATTTAATAGAACGAACTTATTTTATTCTAATGCCTGTTGTACAAGTTTTTCTGATACTGCCCAAAGTCTTTTAGCTAGCAATGAATCTGATGCTACTGTTGAAGACATTGTTTCTCTACAATCTGAAAAATATCGGCCGCTGACTCCATTTACCTCTGGAGACACAGCCAAGTAAATTGAAGTCTGTGCTGCTTCCCAGGAGTTCTTAAAGAACATATCAAGGAACCTCTCTAATATAACCCTCACTATTTTATTCGGAATATGTCTAAATATGTTAGTTGCCGCTATTCCTGGATGCAAACAATTTGCTGTAACTTGTGTATCCCTTAGACGATCACTCAGTTCTAAAGTCATTAAGTTCATAAATAATTTACTGTTCTTATAGACTGAAAAGTCGTCCCATTGTTTCTCCATATTCAAATTAGCAAAATCGATTACACCATATTTATGAACTATAGAAGATACATTTATTATACGACTCGGTCCAGAACTCTTTAATAATGGTAATAAAAGATTAGTTAACAAGAAAGGACCAAAATAATTTACTTGCATACCAATATGTAATTCGTCGTTGGTTATAAAATTTCCCAAACCGCCTGAAGCAGCATTGTTAATTAATATATCTAGTCTTTTTTCTGTCTTATTTATGTTATTTGCGAATTCGCGTACTGAGAAGAGAGATGCCAAGTCCAAGTGACGGAAGTGGACGTCGCCGTTGCCGGAATGTTCAATGATGCGGTCGCAAGCTTCCAGACCTCGTTTTTCACTCCGACACGCCAGCAGCACCCGTGCGCCGCGCTCTGCCAAATTTAATGCCGTTTCAAATCCGATTCCACTATTGCTTCCAGTAACTATCACCACTTTTCCTACTAAATGTGTGCTACATTTACATATTCCACATGTTAATTTTTGATAAATCTTTAAGCTTATTAATAGAACTATTATGGTTAAAACAATCCATAACATCATTATGTCTTTAAAACTCAATACGTGTATGTCTTCAATTGTTTACATACAAATATATATCAGTAAATTATCAAAATAACATTTACGATATTAGATAGTAAATAATAAGTGTAGAGTAAGTGCGATTAGATTAGAATTATATATCATTTTCGAAATAACCTAAAAAATAATTCCTATATAGCACTATAGACGATTCGAAAATTATATCAATAAAATATATTGATGAAAAATGCGACATCTACTATTAATTTAAAGAGTTTCCAATACAAGTTACTATTATTTACTAGCGACATCTAGTGTAATATTATGTGACCACATTATTAATTTACAATAACTTGTTTAGTTCCAACAAGAGATGGCATTACAATTTTCATTGAAAAAAATTGCGACTACGATGGTTGCAAAGCTTTAAACGCCGGATTAAAATAACCAATATTAAGTTAATTAAGTTAGACAAAACAAATATAAAACACTAATGAAACTGGTATATATTTCAAACTATTTATATAAATTGACAAACATCTATATTGCCTTTCTTCTCAGTAGTAATTGCAGGCCGCTAGAATTACGAGCTTCAAAGTTCAACAATAATAAGACTTTAACAGACTCATAAAATGTGAGCCCTCTCGTTCACAGTTTAACGTGCTCACAACTCGATTATCTACCGGACTAATTAGGCGCCGTTTAATTACAAGGTTTTATATGCTTGCAAATATTAGATGTCCTAAGCACACAATGCCCGTCAGGCGTCACACTCACTGCATTACGACCAACATAGATGTAATGTCGCAATCTAATTAAAGCAAAATTTACATATGCCTAGATAAAAATAATTAGGTAAATATGGAATAATAAAAAAAACAACAATATTAAAATAAAATGTTTCTTTACATTTCATCAAATTTAAAAGAATAAAATAGAAACAAATTTAGCATTTGTTTAATAACATACGATTCCCTAAGCTCTCGATGTAATGACGTCGTTTGAAATGATCTGATGCGACAAATTGCTAAGCTTTAAATAGGAGGCGCCTAGAGAGCAGAACTCATGACGTTTCGCGGTGAAATATCAAATAGCAGAGAACTTACAGTTTTAGTAATTTCAAAAGTCAGCGGATTGCTAATTTTCTAATATAACTGAGTTCTAAATTGTGTTTAATGTAATAATCTGCTTTAACATTAGTAATATCATCAACAACACGCTTTTGAAGTAATTTTATTTGTTTTAATATTAATACTGTCCACAAATTCTTGGGTACGAATAGCACTCAAAAAGAAATAAAGTATATTGAAAATATGAAACATGATAAGTCCAAGAACATCGAACTTCAGTGACAAAGTTTGCCAACGCTTCTTATTCAGTTGAAATTTTAAATTCAGCCAAAACCTCGATGTAACTTGTCAACGACATATGGAAAAGTTGTGAGTGGGCGTGTGGCAGAATATCACAACTTTCGTCTCATTGCAGATTTAAAATGAAATTTTTATATCATATACGATATAACGTAGCTTGAGAAAACATTTGTGCTTGAGCAAGCACAGACGCTCGATGTATAAAATTTCAAAGCAACTTCAAAATTAATTTCTATTTTGTCAATACAGTTCAAATTTATTGATAAAAAACACATCACATCATACATATATATTTTTTATAAGCGCCAGACAGATAAGCGTGTTTTATAGGTATATACGCCCATTTTCAATCGAAGGCAGACATGGCTACGAACGGTCGGTCCAGAGAATTCGATATTGCCTCAAGTGAAGCAGTCTAGAGCCATTGTAAAGTTTTATTGTCAGTACCAGCAAACGGTACTCACATAGGTTTCTTTCATATTTACCTTCGTACTCTCATATTTAATCATGATTCTTATGAGAAAAACGCTCAAAAAATCGATGTATCTATAAAGCGGTTTGTCCTAGAAGCATTTACTATAAATGATAAATTATTTATTTATTTTTATTCGAATTACACTCGGTTCTTATTTCTTTTTCCAACTTCTTGCAACAAATTTAAAAAAGTTATAATTGTCATAAAAACATCACTTTGATTATGACAATTTAATTTTCTGAGATTTTTGTATCAAAATGTCTTAAAAATTTCAATAGTAACTTGTATTTTTACTGAAAATAAAAATCTATAAAAAAATGTCACAAATTCTATATCCCATAAAGAATTTTTTCACCTTACAAGAGGACTGCTCTCTATTGCCATGCAAGCAGAAGCTATATTATTTCGGATTTAGTGTCCTAGTTTTATATGCCGTTCTCATAATAACCATTCTCACGGATTTGAAGTTCATGTGGCCATTGGATGTGCTACAACAACAAATAGAACAAATCGTGAATGGAATAAAGATGAAATTGGACAATTTTAAAGCAGACGAGAACTTGGATTCTTTGGAGAAACGAAACCTGATGCAAATACGTGAGATTGGAGAGTCTACGAAGGTTATCAAGGCTTTACGCACTGCTGCTACGTCCCCCGATCCCAGTCATCTAAGCACACTTATTAATGCTGCAAACAATATTGACGCAAATTGCGATATTACTAATTCGGAGACTGAGATTTCTGATGAAAAACAATCTTTGAGGCATTTAAATAGATCATCCATCAGCCAATTATAATGATTTTCTATGTTTATTTTATATGACAAAGATTGTTAGTTCAATACAACGACGTATTTGAAACGCATGTGAATTCAACGATAAAGCTATTTTCTTAACGCTCCGTCAAATGTAAAATACAGTTCAGAAAACAACATTCTTTGCTACTAAAACTTTATATATTCTACGAATAAAATATCTAAACTCACACAATTTGTTTTCCTAAAGTTATTTCAAACATAATTTCCCTGAAAGTATTGCATAATTTAGATTCCTGTGAGTATACATTTTAGAATGTACCTCTACCTAGTACATATTATCCTTGCCTAAATTGTATGCCATCTTATTTTGTTTATTGTGAACTAATTTGCTCCATTTCTTTGATATTGTGGTTGTGTACTATTCATAGATAATTACATTGAAATTGTGAGCGATATAAACTACTTTCTTTTAATTTCAAGAACATGATAATTTGAATCTCAGTCTCGTAGTTAGTGAGCAAACTTAATATCTGGAATATAATATCAATGATTGCCAAAGTGCAAGTAAGACCCCTTGGAAATATGTGAGTGGAAGTTGTTTGAGTAAAGTATACGTAAAGTTAAACGAGTCCTAGCGACAGCAGGAAGAGTAGCTGGTTAAAGTTAAGCAATTAAGGAGGCTAAGAGCCGAGATTGCACGAAACGAACTTCTTGTTTTCTACCAAGAAAACTATCTTCATTACACTGAAAGTGCGACCTAGTAACTAGCCAACCAAATTAAAGTGTTTTAACAATCACCATAACTCAATAAGTTTTTATTTGATTGAAATGTGTAAGATATTCACGTGCGTTTCGATCAAATATTTCAAATGAAAGGGTTTCGTGTATATACTTACAAATTATTTCGATAAATAGGTATCCTAATAATAAATAAAACATAGTTTGTTTTGTTTTATTTTTATTCAGCAAACAATTCTTTATACATACATACTTATTGTTAATTTTACACGAAGCTTTTGTTTTAACTTAAGCATATTAAATTATAATTATAGAAAAGACACACTAACTTAAATACTAACTTAATAATAACTATTATTTAGGTGATTGTTTAAGTTCAAGAATGAGTAACAGTTGATCTGGCAAATTTAAATAAGTGCCTTTAATGTCAGTAAAAACAATAATAAACAGTTAAAACGAAAACTTAACATAAAACTAACAAACACAGCCGTTATGAATAACAATAATATCACAAAACTTAACAAAAAATCAACTCTTATTGTTAATAAACAATCAAAAACTTAATAAAAACAGATAGTAAACAATCAAATTATATTAATCTTCCCCTTTGTGATGAAACTATTGAAGTATTATGGGCGAAATTTAAACTAAAACAAAATAATTAAATAACAAAAAAATATTGTGAAATCGAAAAAGACAATGCTGGAAAGAGGAAAATGAGTATCAGATGATTATTTTGTAACAACTTTTTTTCTTATATCGTTATCTATTTACCAGCAATATGATAACAAAATAAAAATTCTACTTAGGTCCTTCTAAACTGGAAAGGCCTAAATAGAAGTTAACAAGACAACAAATGTATTGGAACCAGCCAAGAGAATAGTTAAGGTACTTTTACTAAGGCACTCATAAGAACATAATAACAAAATAAAAACATAACTAACTCAGGTAACAATGGCATGCATGCAAACTTAACTAAAACGAAACAATATTACAAACAAAAACTTAACTTACAGTAATAAGGAGTAACAAACAAATCAACAGTTTTGGTATATTTTTTGGTTAGTTGCTAAATTTGGTAAAAAGCAATTTGGCAATTTAGTGGCATATTTTTGGTGTTGGCTAATAAGAAACAAACAATACAAAACAGTGCAACAAAAACAAAACAAAAACTTAACAATAACAAAAACTAAGATGTAACAAAAGAAGAGGCAAAAAAACAAATGAAACAAACAAAAACTCAATATGAAATTAACTGCAAAATAACTGAATGTATGTAAATAACAAAAACAATTACAACATTAATAACAAAACAAATACAAAAATTACGAGAATCATTACGAAAGATTTTAATAACAAAACTTAACGTGAAACAAATAAAACAATATTAGAACAACAGGTAACAATGAGAAGTTAATGATACAGTGAAAACAAGAAACAAAAGAGAAAACAATAACTGTCAACAAGTTCACAACAGCGTGAGGTAACTTTGAGAAAACATGACAACAGTACCGAACATTAAGGCACTCTCGAACTTCCTAATATTAACTTGTTTTAAAATGCTACGAAACATATTATGTTAACTACATATTTAGCTAATTGATTTAAAAAAAAAACAAACACACAATTACTACATCTACATTGTTATAATTATTTAAATTTATGGCTTTTTGAAATTTCTATTGAGAATGAAATAAGAAATTTTAAGTAATTTCAATATCGTTAGATGTTCATTACGAAAAGTAAATGTTTTATCTTTATATGGAATAATAAAATGCAAATGATTGTTATATTTTACCCGAGAGAGTCAATTAATTAAGTAATTATATTTATTAAACCTATTCTACCCTAGTATACATATATACAAGTCTACATAAATATAAATATGTATCTACGAAAAAACTTTAAATATAACTTTATCCCTATCCCAACTTCATTATAAATATTCACCTGAATTTGATGGGTTTCTTTAAAAGTTCTGGTCATAGACCAACACAGCTTTTAAATGGTGCCTATTTATTGGTTTAATTCAGCTCGAATACCAAACGAGTCTCGAGTTTATTGCAGTAAAATTCTGGTCGTGAATCTGTAAATAATACAAAAAAAATTAGATAAAACTAAAAAAAATATATATTTAACAATTATTAAAATGTTTAATTGTCTAAAGTAAACAGAATGAAGAAATATTAACTTACCATTTCAAATGAGTCGTAAATTTGACTGCTCTTTTTTTATTCTATTGGCCAAGTCCTTCCAAAAGATAGAAATAATTTCCACCGGGGGTAGCACCACAGCCTACCCCCGGCGACGGCCATAAGAACCGCCCTGTCGCTGTTACAATTCGGAAGTGACCCGTTATCAACTCTAGCGGGTCTTATATACCCCAAATCCTTAGCTCCCTACCCTGTAACCGTGGGATCGCAAGCGCACGTGTACTCTTTGCGTAAGCGCAAACAATACCTCCCTTTCTTTATCGGCTTTGATTCGAACCCCTGAGAAGGAATTGCGTCGTATCTTTAGTAATATTTACCTGAGTCAAGGAGGGTGCAAACTTACCCGGTGGGAAATGTTCAACTGATTTTTGTACTCTATTATAATAATTACAGATGTACAGTCAAAGAGGGTGCGAGTGACTTATACAAGTTCATTTTCACACGGTTGCGACATAACGGTTTTTATTTCTTTCCAAGTTGAAAAGCAATCAGTAACATAGTCGCATAATATTTTCTTATTAAATATTTGATCTTTGATGTCAATAAAAATACATTAAAGCATTTATTGAATAGATAATTTAATATTTTCAAAATTTATCAATGGTATCTTTAGAAATATACTTAATTAATTAAAAACACAGCTTTACTTAATAATGTCGTTTTAATAAGTTCATTAATGAATAGATCGTTAGCAAGTATTTCGTAAGGAAACATAAGTAGTTAGCGTAACATAAAAGTCAAGAAGGCTCCGAAACAAGAGGGTAACTTAATACTGCGCCGATGGCAGTCATTAATTTGCGAAAGCTAACAAAGCCCCTTCCAGGGTTAGCCGATTGACTTCAAGTTCTCTAGTGTTTTGCGACCGAACAAAGGCTCTTTTCAAAAAACGACGAGAATTGTGCATAATTATAAGAATGCGATTCGATTCTGCGAGAAGTGACAATGAGCACGTCTAAATTTATGTAAAACAATAAACAAAATATTCTTTCTGCACTATTTACAACATCACCGCTCACATCTCCCAAAGGTTAAAACGGCCTAAAGTCATTAAGTCAAGCATCGATTATAAAGATTCATTTAGTGACTACACTTAATTAAATGTACCTACTTGTTCCTTGTTCCAATTTTTAAGTGAAATTGGTAAGTTAATATTGCAAACAATAAAATTTATTAGGTAAATAGTCAAGGCACAAATGCACGTGTGTTCGATCTATAATATTCTCAAACTATAGTCATTGAAAATAATTAATGAATAATTGATTTTATTCATTGAATGAAAGTTATTCAATTAGTCTTGAGACAATATTATTTTTATACTTCTAGACTCAAAATATTTTCTACAAGTAAAAAATGGTTGTATATTTAATATCACTTTAACATTATTAATTTAGGATTGGTTTGATTCAAATAAATTCTTATATTTAATACTTTTATGAATATTAAATCTTACTAATAGAATTAATATAAAGGGTCTATTACTTAAACATTTCATTCAATATTTAATTAAATATTCAGGGTGTATATATTCGGTTAATTAATCATAACGAAGCTATTAGCAAAATGATCCATCTTGATATTATTATGAGCATTCTGTCAGTAAATAGCATTGTCAAGTCCATATACAATGCGGAAACTTAAATAATTTATAATAGTTTGAGATTCGCTGAACTTATACACGTGCATTGAACAAAATACTTTCTATATGAGTATGTTTTGTTAAGATTACTCCTGCAGCGATCACGACACCTAACAAACCCCGGAAACTACCTCCCGGCCAAAACGCCACTCCTCAATTATTCACACACATTCGCCTCCATTCCTCCGTTTCTTTTCATAGGGGACAAAAGAGGATTCAGGTCGCGGGAACAACGGAATGATTGCAAAGGACCTACGTACAATATAAGCAAGGAGAGGTGAGCTTTTAATATTAAGCGACGGAAACGAAGCCGCGTAAACTTTATTACGCGTAACCACGACACCGCACCACCTACAGGACTACCCAAAAATTAACATTATAATTTGTGGTTTCCTATTCTTTATTCTTTTTTGGTAATAATAAATTAAATATACTACAATTAATATTTTTCAAATTGATATAGGTACATGTATAATTAGTAAGTATAAGTTGTAAAATTAATATATTATAACAATTCACCAATAGTTCTTGTAACAGTTATTTTTAAATAATCAGTAAGTATACCAGCGAAGTATACTACGAGACTATTTATGCAAATTCAAAGCAAAAAATGCATTGGCAGTTCTACGTAGGCCGTAAGGAAAGAGGGTCCTTTTGAAAGGCGCCCTTCTAGGTAGGGTAACACGATTGAACGTAGGAATTTTATGACGCGGATACTGTAATCCAGTTCAGGTGTGTTTGAAGCACGAGTCCTAGATTTGATGTGACAGACATTTCTCTTTTTATTGCATATTGAGACGTATTGTTTGAGTTATTTCCGGAACCCATATCGCAGTTGCCTCGGGTTCCACTAAATTTACATATGGTAAAGATACAAAGGAGACCCAATTTCATTGCCTACTTAAAGGCTACCCTTTTTGAAGTCTAATTTAACACATAAAATCTACAGTTACATATAAATATTAGTTTAATAATATAAACCTAAGTTCATACCGACCGACTTAATTTAACTCTTTGTTGTAAACTACTTTTTAATTTAGCATCTGCTGGTGCGACAAGTCACGCCGGTAAGCTGCAAGATAGCGTGGGAATAGAGAGTGAAAAAGCAAGGTGCGCAATTTGCTTTTATTCAGCATCTGCCGCTTGTGAAAAGAAGCACAAATTGCAACTTCATTGGAGCTGTTGATTGTTCGCGATTAAAACTATACGTGAATGAAATTCATATATTTTAAATACTTACTTAATGTTAATATTACTATTAATAAATAAAATTAATAGATTGTTTTTTGTTTATTTGTACAAGGCAGACGTTGACATCTGTTGGTGAAGAGAGGTAGAATGTAAACCGTAAACCCGTAAACAAGTAAACATAACTTTATTAATTTGTAAGAGTTATAATATATTTCGATCATAGACTTACATCTATAAATTTATTCACAAACCTGATAGAACATTACGGAGACGTGTTCAGGAAATGTGTGAATCTCGCCTACAGGTAAGTTCAATTATGTCACAAACGTTCTCGAGAAACGATATCTAGGAAGGTGGTTGAATTGAACAAGGGTTATAAATGACCAATCATTTACGATGATATACTGCTTTACGGACCCAATTTTTAGAAGACGACAAAGATAGTGTTCTATAAATTTAATAATTTTATGTTTTGGCCATAAAAAGCTAAAAATAAATTCTCTTATTCAAAAATTCTAATTGTAATTCGAGGTCAACACATTGTAATTTATCTATTTCAAAGATAATGTTAAGGATCACCGTATGTATAATTAATTTTAAAAGAAAAACCTATTGAAATTTATAAAGAAATAACATGAATCTTGACTCGATAAACACAAAGTTGTTCAACAAAAACTTGTAATTTTAAATGTAAATTTTGAATAGTAAACAATGGTGCTTATCATGAATATCATCTGAGCGTTCCGATTCCGTATTGAAATAGAATCCGTAGTCTCGAAATCGTTATTGTAAAAGCATTATCTAGGATCAGGCGTTACGGGACTGGAATACAAATGTCTCGGATTTTGGTGAGTCGTTTAAGGCAATATGTCACCGAAGGCCGAGCAGAGAAAATGTGGAGTGGAGTGACGGAGCGACGCAGCGCGTGCCACCCGCATACGCTCATCGCCCGCACAATCACAACAAAATATACTTCACACGTTTTATCAACTAAAACTACCATTGTGTTTTTATTTATTCTATTAAACAAACGCATTAATAAATTAATTGTTATTGAAATGATATCTGAAGTTATTCGCGAGTATGTTTTAATTAAAAATCAATACTTCTTCATTTTTTATTTCTAAAGTTATTTCTAGAATTTAAAATATTGAAATATTGATTATTGTAATTACGCATCTTTGTAGTATCTAATATGTTTCAAATATATCTACATACAGATTCAGGTTTTGTAATAATACGAATTTGCGTGTTAAAAAAAACTACTCTGCAAATTGAGAGTCATTCTGTTTGCTTTTCCCGATTTCCAAAGAAAATTACAACGATATAACTATTACTTTTAACAAACAAGTGAAGTAGGACATCTTTCGATTGACTTATACGTATTATTAATAAAAAAGAACTAGAAAGTCTATAAATATCAATACTTACTCTCCCACTCGTCTCATTCTATTTCTGTATTTTGACAATGATTTGATACCTATAAAGTATTGATTGTGTCAATATCATACAGGAAGGTGTTACTATCGTCAGTGAACATTAGGAAGTTGTTACAATACATATACAATAATACGACACGACACGGCTTTGATTTTAGCACGACGGAAGTGTGACACTACTGATACGGCCACATTAGAGCACTGTATGACGTCTTACATGCGGGCGGAGCGTGCCAAATGCTCGCATCAACATTAATTGTGCCTTCATGTGCATAACCATTAGTTGACCGTGGGAATAAATACTTACACCATTATAAAAATTACGTATGATTTATTTAATTATTGAAAACGCGGTCGAGAGACCTCGTATTCGAATCTCTCAAAAATTAAGCCGGTACCAATGTAACTTTGTTATATGTACTTTGGTCGCTCAATGCCTATAGTATAATAATATAGGCACCCAAAAAGTGGTAGACAGACTGATGATGGCATTAGCCCAGTATGCCGTCCTGGGGAAGTACCACCACTTTCAAGCGGAACACCCGTGAAGTGACCTAGTCGCGTTTCGGGATCAGCTTGGAAGTAGCCGGGATAACGAGAGGAGTGTGCCCTGTTGATTTGGACAGGGCACATTCGTCTCCTCAAGCCGGCATAGTGGAATCGACTGTTGCGCGCAGACATCTGTCTGTGGTAACAGTCGTCTATGCGCATGGACCGCACTCTAGCTTAACATCAGGCGGAGTGTGGTCATATGCTGGGCTATCAATAATAAAAAAAAAAAGATTCAATAATTCAAGGCTATGATTGACAAGTTTCTTGTGATCTTCTCGTCATACGCCTTTTCGAAGCGCACGCTTTTGTGCCTATGCTAATAAACTATTTTCATTTCATTTCAATCAGCACGTATAGATAGCTAGACATGTATACATAAAAACTAAATTGCTTTACCCTACTTTACCTTAACCCTTCGTTTTATCTCAAGAGTTAGAAGGTGATTCACATTCTGAACATCCAAAACATTAGTAAATGCAACGGCTACTTAAGAGCGAAACCGTTAAATAAATCCAGCTAATCGCGGGGCCTCTCCGGATTCACCGGTATTGTCCAGACGCTGAATACCTCTATTGTCTACTCCAAGGAACAAATCTTTACTATTCGCAAACGTAAGAAGTATTTAAACCGGTATCACCAATTCCATCTTTACATGTGTAGCTTTAAAGTCGTTTTTGTAGAAAACTGACTTTGAGATAAGGGTATTTACGATAAGAACGGTAGACAAGATTGATGTAACGGTCGCGAGGCAAGTTTGCGCACGTGCTATAACGCCGGCTGTGCGCCTTGCACCATCTTCAAGGTTTGTACAGCAACATACAATATTTCTTAAACAATTCTATTAAAATAACTATATTATACCTACAATAATTGAATATGACTTCCTAATAGCCACTGGAATGACGAATTTATAACCGAACAACGAAAATTATTAAACTTTAGACTTAATATATAGATAGATATCACAAATAAACATGTTAATTAATATTTAAAGACAATATTTCTATTTCTAATCCGTCATCCGTATCCTATTGGAACACTTGCACTTGTCAAAATATAACTATATTTATCAATACAACAATATGCAGCAACGACGACGGCGCCCTCTACTCACTCCAACAACAAATATTAACTACTTAATATATATTGTAATAATATTTAATACGAATTCTAATTAGTAATCATAATCTATCATATATGGGTATAATATTTAATTTAGTAGCCAACTGTACAGATATCAACCCTGCCGTTTTGATTTTTTATAGCTTCAGTAAAGTTCGTTTTCTCAATGATAAAGACAGCTTGAAAGGACTCACTCTTTTGTCGGACGGCAGTTTAGAGCTTTGCCAATATTCAGAGCGGAACGGTTCTGTGATTTATCTTTTGGCACTGTTATTGTTCGCGATCTTCCTGAGACTTGTTATTGAAAATAATATAATGGTCGTTATTTTTATTATAAAGTCGTTAAAAAAATCTGTCAATGCCACGTGCTCGAGTTTTTACTTCACATCCGCCATGGATTTTGTCGAGGAGTTGTTATATCTTGTTGAAAAGGATTGCCCAACATAACTCTGAATAAAATAGACAACCTAAAGACTACATAAATTATTATTTCCTGCCTAGACCTTATTCTCAATTTATAATATACATACACTTATGACAAGCCATGGTAAGCCAGAAAGAGTTTTTTAAATTAGTTAAATCATTAATTCATTAATAAGCTAAAACAACAACAAAATACATAACAATAATAAAAAAGGATACGATTTATTACATATTGTTAATCACGTCATTTCAAAAACCAAAAGATTATTTTTTTACATGTTACTCTCTAAATATTTTTTCAATTTGCCGCGTAAAAGTTAATGTCAAATGTTACAGTGTACGAGTCCAAATAAAAAAGAAATGGCGGGAATGTGGTGAATGTAACTTTTCTGATTTAAATAATTGTAGTAAGTTATCATTTATTAAATGGCCACACATGTTTATGAATATTTGTATGAATTTATTAGATACGTTATGCAAGCAATAGTTTTCACTATTGCAAATATATGTGTTTTTGTATTTACTTAAAAACTATTTTAAAATATTTCATCTCCTTAAAACAAGTAAATAATTAATTTAACGTTTTTAAACTAATAGGTTGAAAGTAAATTATTGAAAACTAAGCTGCATAAGTTATAATCCCCACGACTTTCATATGTCATCATTGAGAGAAAAAAACTGGCAATTTCTCAAGATCTTTGTTTTTTTCGAATTTCTGTGGTTGTTTTATCGTAAATAGTGGTTGTTTAAGCTGTTGTTAATGTAAAGTATTATAATTGAGGTAATTATGATATAATAATTACAAACTATTATAAACATCTACTCAGTAATTTTGCTCATCAGACATTTTCAAATGCAACTTAAATACTATTTTTCTGTTATTCAAAATTCCATACCGGTTTCGATAATCCCAATCTACACATAATATTAATTTAAGGACTATTTGGAGCATTATAATTAACATATTTAAACAATCGCACAGTTTTGATATAAGAATTTTACAATATTACAGATGGGTCGCAAAGGGAAGAAATACGTTAAACAGAAAACGCCACTAACTTGTACCTCGCGTGGAACACGTTTGGGCGAGGAACTAAGTCAAGAAGCGTTTAATAACTTTGTGAAAACCTCCCAAAAGCTACCACCTATCTTTCTTCATAAGCCAATAGATTTTGAATGTCATGTAACCAAATTACTAAATTTAGGAGTCAAGTTTTACAAGCCCTCACAAACTCATCTCCACATAAAAATAAAATGTCTCTCAATTAATGATTATAAGTCAATGATAAATTATTTTAACAAGAAACGTTTGCCATACCACACATATGGATTACCTGATAATAGAAAAATGAAGATTGTCATTAAAGGATTGCCCGCTGAAATTGATGAATTAGATATTATGAGTGAAATTAAATTTTTATCCATACCTGTTATAAGGGTGCATAGGATGAAGACAACTCCTAAAAAGGAACGTCCTGCTCTTTTCTTAATGGTAGTACCACATGATGTATATGGATGGAAAGCTTTACGAATTCAAACCATATTTAATTATCCTGTGACACTGGAGAAGCCAAGACCAGCAGTAGAGCAGTGTCACCGTTGCCAGCAATGGGGCCACTCACAGCGTAATTGCCATGGTGAAATTAAGTGTGTCATATGTTCTTTGCATCACTTTTCAAAAAATTGCTGTCAAAAGAAAACTGATCCTCCGAAATGTGCTAACTGCAAGGGTGAGCACACAGCCAATTACAGAAAATGTGAGTTTTGTCCTCTCTCTGAGGAGCATAAAGAATCACAAGAAATGAAAAAAATATTACCCAGAAGACACCAAAAGGAATTAGTTACTTTTTATAATTTAGAGAATTTGTTTACAAATTATCTCCCACCAAGTATAGATTTTAATAGTTTAGTGTTGTAAAAACATTTCATTATTTGAACAAGTCAAAAAAGGGTTTTTTGGTCTTTATATGTTCTGCAAAGGCAACTTGAAGGTGAAAATTGTTGCATTAGATTCTAGTTGTTGACAATTAGCTTATATCATTGTCCTTCTGCCTAAAAAACGTGTAACATTTAAGCATATGGGTGTCCAAGGCATTTGCTGAAAAACAGCAATGTGATACAGACAATGTAAGTTCTAAGTAACTGCTAACATGTCAGATTACAAGTTATTGAAATGATACAAGTCATTTCTCGTGCCTTAATGCTATGAGCATATATTTTGAAGTATTGTTTTTTTGGTTTGTTTTTTTCTTTAATACTTTATATATTTATTCCATTGCTTGTACTTTCTTCCATTTAACCCGAACTCAGATGAGAATTTGAACAAAAATTTAGAATAAGTTTCTATGTGTATTAGATATTGATGTAATGACTCCGTGGATAGTTTTCCCACTCCATCCATGTTCTCCGCCTCATTCTTGTATTTAAATAAGTTTCAGGGCAATTTCATTAATTAAATGTAATGTATAAGCATGTGATAAAGTAATGTAGTCTGGATAGAAAAGGTTTTAAGTTCAATAGTTTTTAATTTGGTATAAGCTATGTTTAAGTTTGTGTTTTGTTCCATCGAATTTGTTTTACGTTTTGATTAAGAGAGTATTAAAGGTGAAAATGCGTTTATTTTGTTATTTAATCATCTTCCAAATAGGTACATAAATAAAACTTTTTTCTTTAACAATAATTGGTATTTTAATATCTTATATCATAATTTTATCACAAATTTATAGTAAATTATAATTAGTATAGAATCTACTATTACATTATTAAACAACAATCAATCTTAAATTTTGTCTTAAATAAACATTTTTAAAATCAAAATAAAATTATAACTTAAAAATAACTCTTAAAATAATGTTAAAACGAACGTTTGTTGTAAAATTTTGATTAAGAAGTAAAGTATTAATGTTAAGTTAAATTATCTTAATAATTATATTCGTAGTTCAGGTACAATACTCAAACTTAAAACTAAATATTGGATCATACAGTTTTTATTGCTTGTTGCATAGAATTTGTTAGAATCCCATCTTTCTTTTCTGCTGCATCACTGATCTGTGATACTGATACCTAAGAAAAAGAAAAAAATTATGTATATTTACTTTACTATTTAAACTAATTTTATATATTAGCGGTCTCTGTGTCGCAAAGATTAACACACCACTAATGCATGGAGGTCTCAGGTACAATTCCTGATCGAAACGATAGGATTTATTGATATAAAATATAATATTTAAAAAAGCAAGTATTTATTTCAGGCGTCTTTGTTTGAGCTAAGTACGTTCTATTTGTATTTATTATGTTTACTTATTTTGTTATTTCAGATTCTAAAGATAAATAAGGTGCTTACCTCAAGTTTAAGATTAGCCACGGGTATTCTAGTGTTGTCCAGTTCGTATAAAACGCGGTCTAATGTATCGACGACTCTATCGACATCCTGTCTTGAGAATACCATTGGTGGTTTGAATTTTAAAACGTTACTATCTGGACCATCTCGACTAATTAGAATCTTTTCTTCGCGCATTCTGAAATAAGTTTAAAATAAATTAATTTTGGAATTAATTTGAAGCGATAAAATTACGTTTACTATAAACGTGACTTTTGTATTTTGTTTTTATTAGGCGTTTCGTTGGACTTGCAATAACCAAAGCAGAACCAATATATACTTAATATGAATGTTTTTGATATCCACAAATGTCCTTCGTACGCGTTAAAAGGATTGTATGAACAAGAAAAGCAAAACTTTGGGGCAACATTATTTAAAATATACTTAAATGTAATAGACAATGTTTACCTATTAACAATATGTTTAGCTTCAGCTGAGGCTGGTGTTCTCTTTTGCAAATCGGTCACCAGTTCGATTCCCACAAACAGTCCTAGTCCTCGCACGTCACCTACTAGTCTGTGTCTATTTTTAAGTGCCTCACAACGTTCAAGTAAATGTGTACCGACAAATAAAGCTCTTTCCATGAGTTTTTCGTCTTCAATTACATCTAACACCGCATTGGCTATAGCACAAGATACCGGGTTACCTCCATACTGGAAATAAAGAAAGAACAAACCTTCATGAATTTGTGAATGATATTTACTCAAATAGTCAAAAGTAAAGTATTAACTGAAAGTGCACCTAAATTAATTGTAAATCTATGTTTTTTATTTCTAATTAAAACTGTTTACTTTTAGCTTCAACAAATTGTAATGACAAATATTTATTATTTTAATGAAAAAGCATGTTACGAAATAAAACAATAGTCATTAAAGTGAATAGCGAATAGGTATCACGCAGAAATTGAGTGCAAAATAACGCAAACATGCTATCTACTAACAAAGCACCATTTAGCACGTATCTAAATACATTTAGTACGTGCTTAGGGTTGCCACATTGTAAAGCATTAGTGTAGTGACATTAGTTAAGACAAATAGAACATTTTTTATTGATCGACAACCCTACTTCATATTTTAAGACATTATTTACGTAATACGATAATTGTGAGATAATTATGTTATCGACCGCATAAAATACTAGTACATTATAAGTTTGCATAACTTTTCCATTCCAAACAAATATTTAAAACCTCGGAAATAATAAAACTCTACTTTATTTGCATCTACAAAATATTCACTAAAACATTTATTGACGAGATTATTTATTAATTACTTACCGTATTAAAATATTCTACACCAGTGTCAGCAAAACTCTTTGCTATTTCAGGTGTTGTGACTACGGCAGCAACGGGATGCCCATTGCCCATAGGTTTGCCCATAGTTACGATGTCAGGCACCACATCCTGGGTCTCAAAGGCCCACATGTGCGTCCCAACCCTTCCGAAACCAACTTGCACCTCATCAGCAATGCAAATACCACCAGCTTCACGAACATATCTAAAGAATATAGTAGAATTTATAGTATTTTTAACGAAAAAAAAAATATATTTATATTAAAAATGCTCTTTATAATATAATATTGAAGACTTTATATTTGTTTGTTTTTTCTTATTAATCGTATCACTTACTCATAAGCACGTGCGAAATAACCATTTGGTGGTACAATCTGTCCACCGCAACTCTGCAGACTTTCAGCAATGAAAGCACAAACACCGCCGCTCTTTTTCTTCACCTCATTGCAAATTGTGCCAATTTCGTCAGCATACATCCTGCCTAACTCTTCATGCGAATAGGAATCAATTGGGTGCACGTATTTACCTCTGTACACATCGGGAACTGGTGCCTGAAGGAAAATAACAATATTGAACAATTGTACGACTATATGCTTATAAAATAAAACCTATATTTCTTTGACAAATCAGAAATGTGCAAAACTAGATATTCGCTACTAAAGGAGCGTCACCGTGACCTCTGATAAAAACGGACGTTTATTAGTTTATATAAAAACAAAATTAGATAATAATTGGCCGTATTATACGTTACTAGATATTGAATAAAGAAAACAGTAGTTGAAAAAAGAAATAAATGAGTATTAGAAATGAAAACGTTTAAAAAGTGGGTAAAGATAACGCTGCTCTTCGCACATATCCACACGGCGATAACAAACGTATTAGTTTTTTTTAACACAAAATCAACTAATCCTACATCTCATAGCCGCATAAAGTATCTCCTTTTCCCAAAACTAATTCATATTTGTTGTTATTGCACGTCTGCAATCGGCGTGTGGTGCCTCATGCGTTACAGCAAAGTGGTATTTGCGAACTCACCACATGTACCCAGTCTGGCTTCTCTGGCCCTCCGGGTAGGTTAAACTTGTAGGGAGAGACATCAATCATAGATGTAAGATGGCCATGATACGCGCTGGAACAAACAGGCGCTAGTAGCACCCTAAAAACACTCCGAGACACTCGAAGTACCGACAAAACCCTAACCCTTACATTCATCAACCATACAGATCTCATTTGTCGACATTTATTATGCATTTAAAATTAAATTTATGTCCAAAGATATTGTCTACATTTATAAAATTACAATAATGGGTTTCACAGATAATTTCAAAATTAGTTAGCACTAAAGAATTGCCTGCATAAAATATTACAATTAGAAATCATAATAATAACGACTGTACGAATTGCGATTAACAAAATATGATATTCTATACATTACATACTTTTGTTATTTCGTGGACCAATCCCGTGTTCAAATATCTTTTAAAATTTAGGGCAATTTCTTAAATAGTAACGTGTATATAAAATAGACATAAATCAATTAATTAATCGATCAATACGCATTTAACTAATTACAGAAAATAATTTCAGATGAATAAAATTAGCAATGAGAGAATAATAACACATTACGAAGTAAAACCTGCCCAATTAATTCTAAATATTACAAAATCAGTAGATGTATGTTTACTCTAGTCTACAATTTATTAAATGCCTCAAAAAATTAAGACTAAATTTTGTTGACAAATGTACCATTCAAAATAACAGAAATCATTCAAAAAAGGACCAAAAACACTCGATTACCTTTACAATAAATAGTATAGAAAATTAAACTGAACTTACTGGTCAAGAGTGATGATATCTTTTTTGTTTGTGTGAACTTTAGCCAATCTTAGCGCAAGGTCGTTGGCTTCAGATCCAGAGTTGACAAAGAAACAGACTGACAAAGGTTCAGGCAAAGTCTTGACAATTCTTTCAGCCAGAATTACGAGCTCATCGTGAAGATAGCGATTGTTGGTGGAAATCAGGGACATTTGGTTACGACCCGCTTCAACAACATGGGGGTGACAATGACCAACTAAAATAAAATTAAATAAAAGTATAAAAATCATAAAAGAAAAAAATCTCTTTATTTAAAATTGAGTTGTCTTACCATGTGCGACATTGTTGATGCAATCGAGGTAACGTTCTCCTGCCTCGTCGTACATGAATTGAGCGATGCCTCGAACAATTTTTAGTGGGGAAGAACGGAAAAACAACTGACAAGCCGCTCTGAAATTAAACGCATTTTTAGAATTTGTAAAGAAATATTAAAAAGAAATGATACAAAAAATACTAACCCAATGTGTTTTTCACGGAGCTTGATAGTTTCAGACTTAGGCATAGATTGTAAGTAAGCCATTTTATACAATTAAATTGCAATTCAGTCTTGAAAATAGCGATTTAATCTGAAAACAAACAAAATAAAATAAATAGTAATACATTCAAATTAAAATTATAAATAAAAATAAACAACAATGAATAATATTTACCGCAAAATTATTTATAAATTAATGAGATCCAGAGATGTAATTGCAAAAGTTAGTAATACTTGTTCATTTGTTAAGTAATGTATGAATGAGACTTGTGGCGTCACGTGCGACGCGTGCGCAAGTGCTATCAGAGTATCGTAGCATCTCATTTTATATACAGCAGGCGCGGACAAGCACGCCTTCGCACTCCGCCAATGGAGACACTAATATAACTATACACAGAGAGATAAACTCTGAAAACATTCCTAACTTATTAATTAATCTCAATAATTGCGACTACAAATATAAATAATTATTTAAAAACTATAATAATAAACTATAAAACAAAACAATAATCAACATTTCGTAGTATTTCTTAAGGTTACAAGTAAATTTTGAAAAATAAAAATGCACGCGAGCTCTTAAAGTATGTTCTTATCATAATTCGCATTAATATTATGTTGGCTTAAAGTATTCACCACGGGCTCTACATTTATATACCATGGGTTAAACGCATGCCCCATACACACCGTGAGGCAACAAACAAAAGACGATAAATAACTAAATCTAATCAAGGCACTCTAAACTTTTAGTTTCAAGCTTTTTTTATATACATTTTGCGTAATAGTTGCACATTTTAAGATTAAAATAAATGCAATTTTAAGTTGCATGATGTGTAAATTTATTAAATAATGTTTGTGATTAAAAACTGCTTTTTAATTATTCTGCCTATACATGTATGATATACTTTTATGAATATAAACCTACACTAGCACATTTATTAGAGACAACAATTCTGAGTTGTTTTCTTGCTTGAAAAGGAAATTGTACGCTTATTATGAAAACAAAAAAGATATTTTATAAACAAACGATCAGTGGTCTTGTCACAACAATTATAACACAAACAATAAACCGATTATAAGAGAACAAAATTATTATTTTGGTTCCGAGTATCTTTTGTTATATGTAATTGTTCAATGACCGCTTAATTTTCGAAATTACTCTCTTTTATGTATAAATTCTTGACATTGTATAATATAATATGGATAATTAACATTTTAAAAGTCGGTACATTAATGTCACTGTATTTTTATTATCGCGAAAAATACAATTTTTATTAAACTGCTTTACTTTAGTTAAGACTAGAATGACAGACAAATCCAATATGGCGGCGGGTGAAATGATTGCACAATATTTAATGACTGATGAAATCTAACAAATTTTAATAATAAGTTCCGCTCCTTGTTAATTATTTTATAACATTACAGATATATGTTAATAATTATATCTAATAATGAATCCGATTTTGTTATTGCAGAAGAAATTGCGTCTTCAAATACAGTTCTAATTACGTATATACATATTTTAATCATTTATTTAACGAAAATAGCATATCATCAAATTGTTTTGCTGACTATAAATTCATTAACTAAAGTGTTTGTCCTGAGTATGCTATCAAATATTACATGTTTATGTATTTATTGAACAAACTATTGCAAGGAATTTTCCATTATTATGTAGTTGTTAAATGATCTATTTTCATTAGGAGGTGATTTATATTTATAATGGATGGAATGAGTATGAACTTAAGTCAGGCCTCGAACATTTTTCATTTTTCAATTTACTATCATTGTTTTGTGCGATAACGTTGCTATGAATACAAAGTTCAGAACGTCGCACGTGAAATAAATAAAAAAGGCGATTGTAATCTAAATCTAAATATGTACTTCAAAGGTACGTTGCCATGTTGTTTTCATCGAGTCCTTATGTACTCGACTTGTATACCATTCATAAATAGAATAATAAACAAACTAGGCCTGTCATTTTATTATTTGCAACAATATGTAATATTATCAACCGGAAATCTTTAGATAAACAACTTATCTAAGCGTTCATTGTTCAAACTTCAAACTTTCCTTCAAAAAGCCTATTATCTCGTGTCAATTTCACTTATCATGTTATCCCATACAAAAATAACGTTCTATACGTAAATAAGGTCACAAAAGATTATTGTTTGTCGTTAACTGAATAAGGCTCGAGGTACACTGTAACAATCTACCTTAATATGCGATTTTTGCTTGCAAATTTATTCTGATGTCATTAGCTGCTACACTATTATTAGTAACAGAAATTAGTTTATGTTATTTCTAAAGAGATTTAGAAAGAAAAAGAGACTTATTATGAAGTCAAATTTTGTGTTTTTAAATATTAACTGATATGTAGTAACGAATTGATAATACATAATTGAAACAGTGTAAACTGAATTTATAAAATTTTACAGTATATTAAATAACTTATATGAAAATAAATATAATAAATGGGAATACAAGAAAATAAGCTTAAGATATTTTCGCTCTCCTCTAAAGTTACGGTACCAAAGACAAACATATATGCGTAGATAGTACCTATATATACTCGTGAAAACAATAAAACTTAATGTATATTTACCGCCTTAATAAATAAAACAATAAATATTAGCTAAAGATATTTTTGGCTTTCTGTTAACAATCAACTAATATTTGTTTAATAACATCGCGAGTCAATGTTTGGCGAATTTGTATTATTTTCCACAAAAGCACATTATTATGTTTACATTATCATTATACAACATGTTCATAATGTACTGGCGCAAATAGTATATCTTCATCGTGTTTCTAATAAATAAAGAAATACCAACATTTTTAAAGACATACAAATCAAATGTCTTCCAAGTGATGGGTTAACCAAAAGCAGCAAGGTCCTGCAGACCCTGCTTTCAAAAAAATCTTGACGAAGATAGCACATTCGTGGTTGTGACGTCGCTTCCTTCGCACTTGTTTTTTTTTAAGAAAAGTAACTTCTCTATTAAAGGCATTGATAACGTTATAACAATGCTAATTTCATATTTTACATCTTTCTCGACCAAGTTGATCAACTATAAGGCACCGCGAATGCATTGTATTTATCAACAAAGACAATATAAAAAGAAATTGTTAACTCACAAGTCTCCAAGCTTATCATTCGGCTTGCATGTAATTTAAAAATTGTTTATATATAATTATTCGATTTGAGGTAGTGAAATTTCTTAAAACATAGTCACACACAAAATATGAAAATAGTTTCTTTAGCGTTTACTTAGGTTATTCGCGAATATGATTTAACACAATTTAGACTCACGAAACTAAAGCTTAAAACTACCATAGTGGTGGCGGTGAGACTAGATATGTATTAAAATAAAATAAAACACTATGAATGGTGAAATAAACTGGGACATCCTTTATCATAGCAATAAACTAGTAATAATAATATGCAATAATAATACTACATAGTACATATTACTAATTGCAGATTGTTTTATAATTTGATCTTTCGCTGTAAATAACTATATCATATCACATAAGATAACAAAGTTATTTTTTATAAAGAATAATCAAGTAGCTTTATTATTATGTACAATAAATCAGACTGTTTGTTTAACATGTTAATGACTTTTAGTCAAACATTTGTAGTGTCAATAATTAAATAACTGAACAGGGGTAAGCAGTTATATGAATCACTTTATTTTAATGGCATTATTGATGATCTGCTTTATGAAGCCTACATACCTAGTTATAACAGAATATGATAACCAAAATATTTTAGGTTACTTAATCACTTTGAACTCAATACACTACAGACGGTTTGTAGACGAATGATTTCTTAAGTAAATATGTTTTATAAGTAACTTTTCTCTTGAAATAGAAAACATCTATTAAGATCATAGTTTAGGAAAATTTAGTAAATAGAAAAAAAAAACATTAAAAAAATACAATTAGTACATATCAATTGTTAATAATAACTGATAATGGAATTTTACCTTTTTTGCTGACGGTACGTGTATTTTATACACACGTGTTAGTCACGCCTGTAGGACGTGCGGACCACGCGCTCTCGTTGCCGAACGTATCACTTCATAGCAGTGCTACGACCAATAAAATAAAATGGAAATATCTAGTAATCACTAGATATTAATTCGCCCTTGACCTGCAAAATAATTGTGGCACCTATTATTAGAATTTTCTACTAATATAAAGTTAAAGTTTATATTATCTTTATCTACCTTTGATGTAGTTCGTCTCAATCATCTCAATTTCAATTTTGAAACTTTCGTATATATTTCAATTAATATCTCATAATTTTAAACCTTAAATAAAATATATTAAATTAACGTCAAACTAAATATAAACGAAGTTTTATTTACAAGTAGATGAGATAGGTAATGTGCACTAATTAGATATATCTTGAAATAAATAGATAATTTTTTTTTTTAAATTATAAATTTAATTAGATCAAATCTTTCAATTTTATTAACTCGATGTAGACCTTGCATCTATTTTCAATTAGGACGTTTCTCTTCGAATAATTCCCTTAATAGTTAATAGATTTCTTAGTCTTATCTATCCCTTTTAAGGCGAGAAAATGTTATTAATACTATTTATGTAATAACAATAATTTAATAAGCACAAGCCTTGATAACAATATCACGTTCAATAAAAACAATATATACGTGAATATGAAGACATTGAATGGATTTACTTCTTTAGATACACACATAATTAGATCATCACTGATGATGTAAAAAAAATAATTAATAATTAGTAACTTATAATTTTGCACTTATAATAAAATTAGTAGCCGTTTCGAGATAGGAAGTTTCTTTTAAACAAATGTAACATAATATTAAATTATGACCTAATTAGATTAAGTTTTATATTAACTTAGTTTCCATTGCTAGCAATTATTGCATTGATAAGGCGTGATAGACGTAAGACACGACGCCCGCTGTTCTAAATTATATAGGTATCATTGTAATTATTATTTATATTTTCCCGTTGAGATGTTATATAAATAGATATACATTTTAGTTATAAACAATTTATAGTCAACGTATAATTAGAATCTTATTCGATTTAAAACCTTTTTCAAGTATATATATTTTTAATCTAAAGCAAACAATGATATAAATTATCAACTAGACACAGATCAATTAACGTAGGCTTAGTTACCAGTGATTAAAGGTCACGCCTACCTCCCTCCCAATAAATCATTTTTAAAGTTTAAAACGTTAATAAAAATCGGTAAGGTTGCTTGTATAAATAAAACAAAAGATATATCTTAATATATAATAGAATAAGTATATTGAATAATTAAATAATGTATTACTTCAAATATGTTCGCCAAAAAGTCTTATATAATATATTTTGTGTATTTTAAATTAATGAGCTAGATGTATTTCGAGATTTATGTTATATTTAAATGGGATATTGTGTTTTGCTTACAAGAGAAGTGCGCAAATCTGCGTATACTGTCATCACGACGTGACTCGGTGACGATACATTCGCAAGAAAGCAAAAATATTAAAGAGATTTTATAACCTGCAGAAACATCGGCGTACCTAGGTCTTATACTATGGTTTAATGCCAATGTATTACATCACCACTTCATGATTACCCACCCTGTAATTTCATCTTCAACAAAGCAATGAACAGCTCACTATATCATTGTGATATATTTCTACATTAAACGTTAAACTCAATAGTAAGCATCCTAGTTACGCCTTTGATCAGAAATAGTGCAAATACAGTCTCTAATCCGATTACTAATATATAATTATAAACTAATTATAATTACAACCTTTTGCAAAATGGTGCAAAATGTTCTAGTATAAATATATATGGGTGATTAAACAGCTCTGTCCCTTTCGTTAAAAACGCTTCAATTCGAACCGAACGCATCATTATTTTGTCTTTATTCAATTTTTATAGAAAAAAAAAGAAACCTGTAGCTATTTCACTTCGTCGGTCAATAGCAAACCTCAAAAAATTCGAAACGTGGTAAGAAAAGTGCTATTTAGTTCTTTTGTTAATGAACTGAATAATAATGTTCTTATTTTAAATATTTTAAAAATTTATGCAAACAGTAAATTTAACGCATTTTCCATTCGGGTATTACAACTGTAGCATATAAAAGAGTTTTGCATTCGACCGACGATGTATTTTTTCCAATTGAAACTAAAATAGAAATATTTTCCTTCGAATCTCGTCCAAAAATGAAATACATTCTTTTCATACGCGCTATTATTTTATCCCGTCATATAGCATTGCGAATTTATTTTTATGTATTACGGACATTTTCTATATTTACTCAAAACTTTCGAGTTGAGCGTTCCTCACGGCGGATACAGATTATACTTCTCAAACCCCATTTCTTCATTTCGCAATTGTAATTTCGCATTGTTATGTCAGTCTTACTACGTCATGCGATCGAGTTGGGACAGTTGTTCAAGAGAGGAAATAATTGTTTACATTTATTATTGAGCGCGTATTACAATCAGCACTTACCTCTGAAACAAATGTATTGTCATTGAATAATTAACGTGATTGATTCTTGACAATTATCCTACGCAATTTACTTGGCAATTCGAAAACAATATTTATTTATAGAAAGATTTATGGAGCTCTATATAAGACTGCAAAAAATATATGTAAACAATTACATCCGATACAAATTGAAATAGATTGCGATTGTGAACAATAAAATATATCTTCATATAAATTTACAACACTAATAAGTAGCCATTGAAACGGTAATGGTTACATATTTAATAGGCGGAGACTGCACACTTACAAAAGTGTATTTGATTATACTACGAGTCCAGAGAACATTACATAAACTTAACGTTGCTAATAATAACCGTAGCCACAAATAGTCTAAAAATAATGACGTCATCAAACATTATCCCATGAGTATTGGAACTAAATTTAAAAAAAAAAGAACTGTTCGAAACATCATCAATTTTATAACTAATTAGTCTTATTAAAAAGTTGCTATTTTTTAAATATAATCTGTAAAGTACTATTTATGTATCGAACTTGTTAAAACGCATTGCTGAATAAACTCAACTAAGCGTTCGCAAAATATGTATTTTTTTACAGATTATTAACTGTTCTTTAACTGTAATTATAATTTACAAAAATAAGTTATGTAAACGAGATAATAATGCTTCATATATCGAGTTGAATTAAACTTCTTGAAAAAATACCTTAAAAAAATTGATACTGTAATTTATCCAAAATTAACTTCAACTGAAACCAATATTTGAAAGAAAAAATCACCCGTTTACATAACCATGTTTGATTATATGAATCACACAATATAATAGAAAAAAAAACAAAATTTCACACACAACCAAAGTGGACAAGGGAATTTTTGTATGAAAAACCTAATTAAAAATGTCATCAAATGATATGTGATTGATATAACTGCAAATAATATATCGCAACGTTAACCATATTGGTGATGAGTCAGAACATGTAAAACCTGGTTCACACTAGAATAAGATACGAGAAGGGTATCATCGAAAACATAAGTTTATAGAGAGCGAAGAGCTTTCCTCGCAGTACAAGAAAATGATCACACAACTTTACTTCTCTTATTTAAATAAAAACAATTATTTATAGATTGAAAAGTTGCATAATTATGATTGATACACCGAACTTTGTACCCTCTTCCACTTTTCACGATATCTTGACATTACTCAATTCTCTCACTGGGTCTATAGAGGGGTCTACTGGGTCTAGAAAACGTATTAAAGCGCGTCAATCTAAAGTGAACCTGGCTTAAACCACGAGACTCTGAGCAAAATTACACCTAATAAAATGGATTACAACTAATTCAAATATGTACTAATTTTATTTAAACTAACAATATAATTATATTTCTTTTAAATACGCCTTTAAAAGTGTAAAAATAGAATTTTAAGATGTGTTTTAAAGATAAACTCCCGAATAAATCGCTTATCTTTGAAAATATTATCGCTTTTTCTTGACAATAGAAATCTCAATACCACTTATTATAGACATATTTATCAAACAGAAGTGGAAAGAGGTCACAGTCTTTTATTTTGTTCTTATATTATTGTGAAATTAACATTAAAATAAAAATTGTGACAATTTTTTATTATTTTTTTAAATTTAATATTGCCACGAGAATTAGAAGACAGCTGTTTGTTTCAGTTCCATGTCAAAAAAGGTAATATTGAGACTTCTCATTGGTCAAAAAAAAAAAGTGGACATAAAATGGCGACCGACGTCTAGTCTATTAAATAATTATTCATTCAAAAATTAGCAATTAAGCCTAATTCAGATACAAGCAAAGCAATTTAATTTACTAAGCTTTTATCTAAACAAGTCTTAATACTAAAACGTTTGAAGAATCAAGAGTTTATTGAAAATTTATCCTTATTTATTCTAGCTAGCATTCTAAAAATTTACTATCTACTGAATGCCATGAAATCCTTAATGATTGCATGTAAACATCTAATACTAAATACTACATACGCAGGCCGAGGCGGCGGTCTACCATAAACGACAAACAATGTAGATTTTGTAAAAATTTCAAAAGCTAAGGCGTCAAATATATTGCTTATTTAAATTTTCATATTCGAAGTTTGAATTTGAATTTCATATTATTTATTTATGCATTTCTCACACAAATATGACAAATACATTTATAAAAAAAACTTACGCTTAAACGTGGTAAGCGTCGCCACCCCGCCAAACCATCCAAGTCTCAAAAATACCACCCCGCGTAAAAGTGTAAATAAAGTTGAACACCCGTCTCCACATCTCACACCAACATTTCCGAACATCAAATTTCGACAAGAGAATATCAAAAATAGTGAATCGACAGCATTCTACAATTCGCGTATAAATTACATGCGCCGTTATATAATTAATTCCTTTCCACATTTAAACAATATTAGAATGACCCATCTCCTTTAGCCATATACTATAAAAGAATAAATAAATAAATTTATTTATATTTATATGAAAGAACACATACTTTTCTTTTCTTAAACTTAATGTCAAAATTGCATTATACTCATTATTCAAACAATTTGTTAATAAAGAGTATAATAGATAGAATACTTTAAAGAAATAAATTAGGGACATAAACACAAGACAAAGAAAATACGATAGGTAACACAGAGATCGAGAATTACAAAGTCAACGTTCGGAACAAAACGCACGACAAAACTACGAAAGAATTAACTAAACATCCGTTATTATTAAATAAATTAAACATAAAAGAAAAAAGGTAATGAAAATATAATGATCGATAAAAAACTAGATCGTTGACCCGACATTGCACATAATCGACTTTTAAATCTCATTGGTGGATGTATTATGAACGCGTTAATCGTACGCCCAAATTCCACATCACCACGTAGTAATTGTGTTCTAATATTTGCTGGCAATAGTACCCTTATTGCGGACTTTAACACTGAAAACGCGACTATATCGTAAATGTCAATTATTTTTTAATATCAAATCAATGCAAACAAAAAATGGCTCCAAACAAAATCAATATTAAAATCCACAGTAGGGTAACAATTTAAATTCATCAATATTTTCACTATATCTTTTACCAAATTAAAGTTATTATTGTATTAAAGAAAATTCTAAAATAAACATCAGACTTATAAAAAGTTCTAAATCACTGGATGACCAATGAGAATGCATTATTTAATAAAGGATTGACTAGCGATTTCAGTACAAAAATATGCAGGGCAACAAATATATATGTTGGAATAATATCTTAGATGGTATTGAAGTCCATGCTCAATTTCTATGACATTGATGTCTCTGCCCAAATGTTTCTGGTGTGTAAGTTGCATTTTATTTGTATATCTATAGAAACGAAATACAAATATTTGTTGTATAGACAAAAATACATTTGAATACCAAATTATTACTCTGAATCAAAGTTAGCTTTTCAGATTCCATTGGATGACACGTGTACGATGTAATATCCTGGCTGCCCAATATTTTTCAGGGTCGGAAGAGGAAATATAATCTAATACTCGTTCCTCTTTCTTTGTTATCTCCAGAGCAAAATGATTCGACAATATACATTAGCATTGTCAATTTCTGACACAATATCTCGCCAATTTTTATTAGAAATCCTCAATGTCGGATGTTTACAGAGCGCACACACACTTGGTTGCAATCAGACACAAAAGTTAGAACAGAAAAGGAAATGATTGCCAGCTAGCAAAATAGATAATATTATCCCAATAAACTAATATTTCTGACCCTACATATTTTTATGAAAGTCTATTCACACAGGCGTGAGATAATTGCTTCTAGAAAAAACTGACATAAACATGTATTCAAATTCAAATCGTAGTGAAAGTCAATAAAGTTCGTAAATATGCGATTTATAGATAATTTTGAAAATCGCGAAGGTTTACAATAATTGCTTCAATTTTCAAAAACAAATATTCATTATAAACCTTAGCGATATGTCATTATAATTTACGAACATAAACTTGTATCAATAACTAAAAGAACAATACTGAACTAAATATATGAAAAATATCTAGATAAAATTGTATATTAAATCTATTAGCTTCAACAAGCAGCTTTAATTACCTTAAAAATAAACTACAATACGTTACTAGAAACTATGCGAATCGATACAAAATTAATCTATGCAAAGTGCCTAAGCAAAATAATACAAATAAGAATTCTAATTAGCAACACCGCCGCTTCTCATTTTATATTCTTGCTACATTTTTCTATTATTTTATGCTAAAATATAAAATTGAAACTAAAAAAATTGTCTAACTAAATAATAAAAAATAAGCTATTAAATAATAATAATAATGTATTCCGAATCGCATTGTTGTTAAAAGTGTTGCAAGACTAATTCGTGCACATTTACAAATACCGAGCCATAATCTATATCAAATAAATTTGAGAAATATTCAATTAAACCCTAAAGTAAACCACGCACAGAGGCATCTCATTGTTTCTACAAACTCCTAATAATCCACATGGAGTAGCAAAACAAGCCTCTGTGGACAACGGACCTAACGATAGAATATTAGAAAGCTCGATAAAACCCAATCGTTTGATAATCGCACAATCCTACTTTTGATACTGGGATATAATTAACCATCTCATTTTACTTATAATTTCCTTTGACCTATAATGAATACAAGTCAAAGAAATGCAATATAGAGCATACCCTAAGCTCGTCTTAAACTCAAGCAACGAGCACGACGATAATATGGACTATATGTTAGGCGGATTTCTTTCTTTTAATATAACAGACTAATACAAGTTATTGTAGTCGCGGGCATAGTCTATATATAGTGAGTTCCGGTGTAGTATATCTCGTATAGAATCGTCGAATGAATGGGACATGAGACAGTTTGCGTACGACGCCCGGTCGCACATAAACTATCACCTGCCGGCGTCATTTGCTATTTGTTTGAAGCGCGGCATTCAGTTGGGTCCACAGATCCTTCTTGCACGACTTTGACCTAAAAAAAAAACGATTATATGAGAAAAGGAATAAATAGTCGCTGTAAGTTGGTATTATCTAGATTTTTTATCTGATAAATCTAATTAATCTATTTTGTAAAAATGGTTACAATCTTCTTTTTTTTTCAAGCCTGACGTAAATAAATAGTGATTTCATGAAATTGCTGTTGAAATTGATTTGTCATAGGCAATTATATATACGTAAGCCATACTTTTCAAGACAACTGGTCAATATCTCGTTTCATAACTCATTCTACTCATAAAACTAACCTGCGCAAAGAAGCCAGCCACTCCTTAAACTGGGTATTGCCCTCAGGCGTTAACTGAAAAGCGGTACGAGCAGCCAACATGATGCTTATAAATTCCTCGTATTCAACTGATGTTAAATGATATAACTTTTGATGTATGCATTGGATGTACCTACGACATAACAATGTTGTCATAAATGTGTATTAAAAAATAAATATGTATGTTACTAGAAAACACTTACATTTGTTGACATTTTTGTACAAGTGGCGCTAAAGCACCTCTAAAGTGCTGCATTATGATATGATGCGGTCCACCACGAGCTAACCAATGAGCAGACTCCACGCAAAGTTCATATAACACAAAGGGCGATACAACAGAGTTGACAGCGCATACACAAAATTGATGGAGATATTGAGCTCCGAGACGCTTCGATATGCGGAGTAACCATTTCACATGTTCACCGTATGGAGGATTTCTAGAATAATCAGTTGGATGGCTTTTATTTATTTTTTCTTAATCATGACAAGTTCAATTGTTCAATCGAGACATACCTTCCGAACTTATTTTGCGGCCTGTCATCATGCACTCTCCTGGCCTGCGTCTCCAGTGCCAACATGCCTACTCTGTATGCCGCCAACAGTCGTCGTAGCTGACATTGCGGCAGAGGAGGAGGAGCAGGAGGCGCGACCACTGCAGGAGGCAAGGGGGGAGGGATTGGCGCCGGATGTTGCACCTAGGAAATATCAATCACAGCAGAGGTTAAATACAATTGCGAACAATAAATAAGAATAAAACATTCTTAATTACCTGTAACTGCGGCGGCGTGGTGTGTTGTACAGATGGCAAAATGCCGCGAGCGACAATGTATGGAGGTAAATACTGCGGGGGCGGAGGGTGAGTAGCCGTTGCTGGAGGACCGCCCGAATACTACGAAAATAATTAACACATTCCAATATTCACCAATACTCACTGTTATTTGAAAAAAAAGTAAATAAATCCAAGAACTTTAATTTTCACATAATTGAACTTCAAAATAATTCAGCAAAGTGAAGCAAACATTATTTAGTTAATCCTTATAGGAAGAAAATTTTAGTTAATAATACTTACCTGTAATTGATAAATAGGTGGCGCATAAGGATGATAGGGAAAGGCATATGGTACTGCATAGGGCATGGGTACAGCGACTGGAGGTGGTGGCACACTACGATAGTCAAATGTCCTTTCCTCGAACGCTGGCTCTGGTTCTTCATTAGATTGACGAATGAAAAGGTCATGCCAATACCTGGCCACTGTGTACAATACTTCAGGGTATACACCTCCGCCTAAAAGATTATTCCAATACAATTAATATGAAGTGACAACCCTAATGAAATTTTCTAAGGAAAGAATATTAGAAAATAACACACACTTGAGTTCAAAAAGAATGTATGACCAATGATTATATTCTTTAATATAATACTATCTTAAACACCAATAAAGTAAAATTAAAAATGACATCGAAGAAACCGTAAAATCAATTATATGATAAATAAAATACCTTTAGCAGCAGCCTCAACAGTAAGACAAGCGCTCTCCAGCATAATATCGCTTTGTTCTTTGCATTGCATAACGGCACGTTGTATTTCATTATAATTCAATGCATGTGCATGTGGCAATACGGATAACGCCAATTCGGCGGCCGCCCGCACTGTTTGAAGATCGCGGCCGCTCGACGCTTTGTCAGCAATTCCTGCCGCTTCTGGTGGCGTTAGGTGACCCTCCCATGCGTCAATAAGGAATAATATTGCTTGAGCGCCTATATCCATCGCTTGCCCTGTAATAAAAAGTTTAAGTATCTTTAAAATATTATTTTATAATACTACGTCAGAGTTGTGAATTGGAAAAAGTCCAAGTAAATTGAGTTAGTGCCAAGGTTTTATAAGTACATAAATTACCTGTAATCCAGCTGACGTGCGACGAATATGTACGACTTAGCCAATTAGCACTGACGCAATTATGGAGACCCAGTGCATAAAGCCCTAATTGAAAAGCAGCCATGTGTAACCCTCTACAAAAAGAGATATAACTTAATAAAATTCTGAAGACAAAAGCTCGAAATAAAATCAGAAATTAAATACTTACCTATGAGGCCCATGGGGTTCTCTAGCGCAAGATGTTTGTGTGAACAAACTGGTACTTGAAGAACCTCCAGCTTTGAATAGCACTGACTTTGCTAGTTCGAACATAAAATGCGCTGAAGCTTCCGAGGGCTGGTTCGGCAACGACGGATACATACGCTTTCCTTTATATCTGCACAAGTTATTTATGAACAAACTTTAGTTAGAAAATTTGTACTTTATTATTAACATACAACTACGTGCAAAACAAGAAAAAAAAATTGTGAATTGAGTTTATAACATCTATCTAATAACACACTTAAAAACAAATATTAATGCATTTTAAAACAGCTGCTTGCTCCTACTAGGTACATTTAGATATAACTATAACACAAAATCTATTACACAAATATGAGAAGGGCATTGTATCAACTAAATAACTACATCACAATACTAAAACTATGTTTGAACAAAATAAAACTCACTCATTTCTAGGTCTTCGGGTATGCAAGAGAAATAATAATAGAGGCAATATAGTACAAAAATATTCATTATGGTTAGGTATAATAATATACAAATAAATGTTCTTATTACCTTGAGTCCTTGGGTCTGTTCAGTGCAGGTGGTGCGTTCTGCGCGGGCGCCGCTGGCGGGGAAGATGTGTCTGCCAATGCCAATCGGTCCATGTCCCCAGACAGAGACAGCACGGGCTGCGCGTGAACCACCTGCTGACACATACTCATTAAATTCATCCAATTAAAACAATTTATACTTAGTATAAGGTAACTTACCGGCGGCGGCATAGGAGGACATGATAATATGGACGGCATCGGTAAGCATTGGTCCACACGAAATGACATCATTCTAGGATTTGTAGTGTAGTACATGCTCACCATTGGTGATTTCGTTAACTGGTGGATGTCACGATCGAGTAACTGAAATATATGAGAGATAAAGTGAAAATCACTCATTTATAGAAATAAGGTAACTCTTTCTTATAACAGTTACATTTACCTTATTCATAATCCTAGCTAATTTAACAGGATCATCTTTATAATAAGACAATAATGTTAATGCCAGTTCCCCGCGCTGTCTGCGTGTGCCTTCACATAGCAATGGATGTTCAGCTTCCGACACATTCGCCTTTAATCCTAGCGCAGCTACAGCAGCTTCAAAGCCGAGCAATTCATCGATCGGAGCGCGTGCCTTTATAAAGAGGTATACATAAAATATATATAACTTTGTGGTGAAAATAATATATTATTACTCACAGGATGTTTATTTTCAGCAGCAGATAAAACCAAAACGTCAAAAATGAAGCTTGCTAATGCAATTGGAAGAAGAGTTGGCCCACGATTCCTTTTAAAATAAAAATATAGTGTTCACATATGAGATCTTTCGTTCGATTATCTAGATTTTCGATATTAAATCACCTTAAAGTTCCATCACGAAGTTGTTCGGCCTTTTCTCGTGCGAGTGCCAGTTGTTCCGCTCCGGTCGGCAGTTTCTTCAAAAGCGTAACGAGTTCAGTTTCCTGATTGTTCAACTTCACCTCCAAAGCTTTGGTACTTGCCGGTGGCCGCGCCATCTCAAGCGCGAACAACCCAACACGAAAAGCCAACTCGTGGTGTTCATGGAACTCCGCTAGGACCTGTGACATTATTGTATATTTTATAAGTACACAGGTAACAATTGAACCATTTATTCCAACATACCGTCGCTACACATTACACTCCTAAGCCGTGTATGAAACTCACCGTGCAGAGAAAGGCGCATTTAGCGAGCGTGGCGGAGGCGAGGCAGGAGAGGCGGTGAGTGGCGGCGGAAACTCTCGGCGCAGGGGGGCGGCGTCGAACGCGGCGTGGGTCGGGGGGCAGGGGCATAGAGCACAGTGCGGGAGGACGGGCCAATAGTTCACGTGCCAATCTCACTCCCAGCGCACAAGCAGCACGTCCATGTCCATGAGCGTGTAGACCTTCGGCTCGCGCGAACTCCACGTCCCAGATGCTCTCCCATCCCGCCATCGACGTTGATGGCTATAGATACATATACATATGTATAAAATTTCCTATATTTTAAAAATTAAGTATTATGCAAGAAAACCGTCACTGACCACAGAGGGACCGGCGCCGTGTTCTTCCCCAGCAATAACTCGTCGAGCTGCAGCTGCATCATAAAAGTACATATTGCACTCGTCATCAGAGTCATCATTGGAGACGCGCCTTTGTGCGTCATCAGAGGATACTGGAGGAGATGTTGACTCTTGAGAATCCGTATCTCCTCCACTTTGCTGTAAGATTTCCTCTTCATTCTCACAGAAGCCTTCTGAAGACCTGCTCGAGTGGTTTCCATCGGTCGGTGGGCGTGGGTCGGCCTGATACAAAGTAGCAACAGTACAAAATAAGAATTATGTGAAATGCGCCACAAAAATATCCCCAATATTTTAACTATTGCTGCAATTCATTTACCTGATTAGATGGTCCAGCAATTGCCATATCTAATATAAATCGACTGTTTCTATGCACCAGGATTCTGTGGCCCTTCATTGTTGGATCAGAGTTAACAAAACGATAACTCATTGACATCTCATTATTTAAAACCGCCTTTGATGAATTTACCTTTAAACAAATATTCGAAAAAAAAGAGTAAAAATTGTGTTTACAAAATTCGTATGCATTGCATGTAAAGATTATATAATACTTACCAAATGAACTTGGTCATTTTGTTTGTCGCCATGGCGTAGAATAGTGAACGGACTATGATATAGGGGATTAACATCCTTTGTGTATGTAACACCTGGTATGGGATATTCATCCCACTCAAGAAAACAGGCTTCCATAGCTGGATGAAAACCAGGAAATATCTCATTTTCACTGATACCATTAATAAATGGTCCATGTGAGTGTGGACGTGAGCTACTATGAGCACGAGGATGGCCTGAAGGACCAGAACTGTTGTGATTTGTTATATTGTGATTATTGCGATTCTTTGATACCTGCAAATAAAATTAAAATTAGTGTAAATCAAAGTAGCAATGTAGGGCATAACCCAGAAAGATCCCAAAAAACCACCCACCTTATCAAGTACCTTCATATGCCATTGTGAGAATTGTTCATGCAAAGTATCGCGTTCTGTTGGTGCAAGACCTGGATTCAATGCCGCTAATCGCCATAGTACTACTACCTATATTTAAAAAAAAAAAACTTTTATATATAGAAGCTGCGAGTTAAGTATTGCATATTTTATTGTTAATAATTTTAAATATATGTATATTCATAGTTTGTGCAGGTTCAATACCTCTTCGCAGAGTGAAGAACAGGCATGTTGCGCTGCCGAGCTTCCCCCAGCGCCATGTTTACCACTACCGCCACCCCAAGCAACAAGTGCGGCTTTAGTTGAATACCACCAAACTATGATCTGTCAAAGTTATTAATTTTGTAAACAGTTAACATATTCATAATAAATTTAATAAATATTGATCATACCTGTTCACAAGCCATAACTTCTTCAGTTATAATCTCAAGTAAAGGTATGGCATTTCGGTCATTTCTTTTAAACATTTCCCTGACAATGGAAAGCAAATTCCACATTCCCTCTGGTTCCCTGCCACGTAGAGGTCGCAATAATGATGTCCATTCTGCTGCAGCTGGGGGTGCACTTGTACTAAGATAATTAACATCACTGTAACAAAGAATATAATTTTTCAAGAAGTTAACATAAGCATTAGAGGACATTTTATATTTTTATAGGTTTATACCTATATGAACCAAGGTTTTGATGAATGAAACTTACCTAAACACAATGGGAGCGGGCACACAAAACTTCACCAGAATCTTATTGATGTTATTATGCAATGTTTTATCATCCAAAAACCATGATGTGTATTCAAATGCTGAAGCTCCAGCAGTAGGATCAGGCGCCCCACAAGTAGTGTTCATAGGATTAGGTTGAGCCGACAATAATTCATCCAAAATTCTTTGAGCAGTTGGCAAAACCTGTCTTGGTAACTCTGATATAAGGTATTGTGCAAATTTCTGAAGCTGATCTCTTCTCAAACGCTGCAATGATTCTGATACTGGTGCTCTTAACACGACTTGTGTTGGCTATGAACAATTTTTACATTCATTAATATAACTTGTCAATCAAAATCAGTCAAAACTCAATAACATTGATTTGTGTAACACATACCAAATGTATCCGGTACAGACAAACAGCAACAATGTGTGAACACCAATGAGCTGTACTATTACAAGTACAATTGCATGAAGATATTCTTTGACGATCGAATGTAACTGCCACATTATAATGCGCGCGTGGCATGCTACATGCTACCATTGCTGATAGGTGGAATCCTGAAATGATATATTGGGAAATATATTTTATTTTATTCTACAGATACCACATAGTTGATATTATATTAAAGAATGAAGCTTCATATTACCTTTGCTAATATTAAACACATACATTGAGTGGCCTAGATATACGATATATGGCTAGTTAAAATGGCTGACACTTTGAACATTTACTTATTTATTATTGTTCTTTATAACATTTAAAATAATACACATACCAATCTGCAGAGCCTCCTTAACAGCCCGTTCCCTAAACAGATGTTCTCCACGCTGGAATTCATCAGCAGATCCATTAGCAAGACATGAATATAGACGGATATCATCTTCGCTGTCTGGAAAGCTCCAAAAAGCAACTTGTAGCTGTAACTGCTCTGGTACAGGTGTATACACATGTTCAACCAATTCAAATGGAATATGACATGCAACACACTTTGCTGCCAACTCACTTAATGTTGATACTGTTTTGCCTACAAATCATATTTAATATTAACTTTAGACAAAGATAATTTAAGCAACATTTTTATATAATGTTAGATTATATCCTCAATCAATTTCTTCTTTAGTTTTAACAAAAACCTAATATATTTATAATCAAGGTTATTCCTGAACATATAACCTGTAACCTATATAAAATATATCTGGCTATATATGGCTTATTACATGTCAGACAAAAATAATCAAAACCAACATTAGCATAAATTAGTTTGCAAATATATTTACTTAAAGTTTGTTACATTGATAGATAGATAATTAACATAAAAATACACAAAATAATTAAGTACAGTATTACTAATTGATAAATAATGCACTCAATTATTATTTCTAATTTAAAACGAAAAACACCATATTCACTATTTGTAAGATAAATAAAGTGAAAGTTGTGAAAGTTACAACACTACAAATCTAACAAGATTTTTGTAAACAAACTTTTTTTATTAACACGAAAGGAATACTTTAATCCGGTATTAGAAGCAAGGATATTATTATTAACACTTAAGTCAAAAGGTAAATGACTTCTCATACAGCACCTGTCGCGTGCTATATATAGTGACTACGTGTGTTATGTTATGCTGAATCGACATTTCGATTTATAACTTCAGAAATGACTGAAAACTACAAAAATATCAATAAAACGTATTACAGATACCGTTAAAAAACTTAACAGTACTTAAAATAAACGAAAATGACGGCTATTTCCCGAATATAAGACAAAGGATCAGCTGTGGTCAATTACCTTGATTATTCTTTTTTACGGGACGAGGGACAAAGGGGGTCGGAGCATTCGGTCGTCGCCACCCTCTCCAATTGTTACATAAGCTTTCATGTTCTGAACTCCAACTGCACAAAGAATCTTCTTCAAATCTTTCAGAATCTTCGAAACTAAAATGATCACCCTCGGCCCAATCGAGAATGGGCGACCCCACGTCGACCGCTGCAGCCGGCCTTCTCCCATTTCCATTGTTATTCAGTGCCCCCGCCACTTTAAAGCTATTTATTGAAAAATTGTATCAATAAATATCTCTAAACGACCCCAGGGAGGTACTAATCAGAGGGTTAGCCACTCTCACAAAAAAATCATTGTTTGATCACAACCGAAAAGTTTTATACTAAAAGATTGATTCTATTATAAATAATTTTGAGGAAACACAATACATTACAAACTAAAAAGTCTATTTCTAGTCACAGATAAAGTTTTTAATTTCGATCGACCACAATAACAAATATGGCCGTCCAAAAGCAGTGAATGACCATAAATAATAGAACTTGTCCTATAGGAATTATGACCTTTGTGTGAGTGAACTGAGTGAGCAATATGATCACAAATAACCAATCAGCGGTTGTTAGAGCTGCAAACTGCAATTGTAGCCAATAGGGTATGAGTATATAAACAATTACTGGCAAAAAAGATCTCGCTAAAATCTTCTGCTTCGTAGACAAGTAATAGTCTGTAGAGTATGGACTGTAGACCCATAAAAAGTAGAAAAAGTGTTCTCTGTCTGCGTACAAAGGCAAAGACTTCAAGTGACTTATTAAAAGATAATAACATATTGTTCACATACATACTTCAGAAAGAAGATTGATATATAATTATTATATCAATATGCTAGTCTACTAGTTTATATAGAAATTATCCTTGTGAAGACTGCCTAGAACGGAAGAGACCGTGATATTTAACTTTAATGACAATTCATTCACAAAAACAAATTAAAAGTAAAAGTGTCAAACTCTGCTGGTTCGTCATGAAGAATCGTTCTCGATTTTAGTAAAATGATTTCTAAACACAGCAGTTCCAACCTTATCATAAATCTTCTTGTATTATAATCTGATGAAATTTGACTTTCAAAATAAGCTGTTTTCGTTACGTATGTCTAAATTGAGTTTGTTTCGAGGTTACAAAAATTTATAAGTCAGCAGTTCTTGTTAGAAGCAAATCAAAATGTTTTGTTGGGGTAATTCGACTCATCACGAATTATGCATAGAAGCAACAGATAATGTAGATTTGGTAAGATTATTTGTATATTTATTTTTATATTAAAATGATAATTCTATCAACTTAGTTTGCTTACTAATTCTTGTTAAATGCAGTTACGCATGTGGTATACTCTAAAAGGTTGATTACCGGCTTTAGTTAACTTGATGCTCATACTTTAAATAGTGTATTAAGAATAATTGTCTACTTAATGATTTATTTTTTTTGCTTTTTAAGGTGATAAGACCTACATTATCAAAATGGAAAGATGCAAGTCACATCCGTTCTATAGCTGCTGGTGAATTTCATGCTTTGTATCTCACAAAACAAGGTAATCTTTACTCATGTGGTAATAATGAAGTTGGCCAGCTTGGCCGAATTGATGATAGAAGTAAGAGCAATTATCCAGGTAAGTTATACACATAATATATTATTTTATTCTTAATTTATTTATTCATAATAACATTATAGTAAATAAAAACACATTGTTTATAAACTGCATTTTATTTGTTTATTATGTAGCTATAATAAGAAAATGGTGAATGTCTGCTATCTGAGGCAGGAAAAACCTGTATTTCAAGCAGTGTTATGAACAATATATATATGTTATTTTAGTAGCTGCAGTAGAAACTTTCAAGGGCTGTGTTATTTCTGCAATAGCATGTGGAGTGCAACATTCAATGGCTTTAGATGAATGGGGCCAACCTTTTAGTTGGGGTTCTGATGATATGGGACAATTGGGTAGTATGTTAGGACAAAGCTTTCAAAGCAAGCCTAAGATAATAAAATGTTTAGCTACCAAGAATGTTATTCAAATCGCTTGTGGAGAATATCATTCATTAGCACTCACTAATAGTAAGTATGCATCTGTGTAAATTTAACTAATCTAAAAGGCTATGTGTCACTGTCAATTTTATTTATAATCTGGTGTTTTTAAAGTTACACAGCCACCATGGTCAGGATGAGTGGTTGGATTCAAATTGTCGATAATATATCTCAAGCTTAAGTATAATAATTAATCAGTATAATACCAATTTTTCTTTTTACAAAAACTTTAAAACGTTATTTTAAAATTAGCTAAGTATATACAATATATACAGAATTCAATTGGAGTGATATTTTTTAGATGTTGATACTTTGATCTTAACATGGATATATAAAGCTTAGAAAATAGTTATTTTGAAATGTCAAATTGTATAATTCTTAAATTCAAATTTACAGATGGCGAAATGTATACATGGGGTGCAAATTCATTTGGCCAATGTGGTTTAGGTTACACAACTAAAAAAGAATCCACACCAAAGCTAATCAGTACAATGATAGGTGTTCCTATAGCTAAGATTGCATGTGGTGGTAATCATTCCTTTGCTTTATCTAAGTAAGTTTTATAGTAATGTTTAAAATACACATGTTATTGTTTAAACTTGTTTATTTCAATTTCTAAAAAACTTTGGATGATATAAATATTGCCTATTACATGAATTATACATTAGTACAAATACTATAAGAAAAAACAAATGTAGTGCTGCCTGAATTTTTGTCAAATATTCTTTCCTAAATATTGCATAAGTATGTAGCAGTGTATACCTATGCAAATGTGAAAAGAATCTTATCTTTTACCACATCCTGGAAATTGATGTAAATTATCATATTTTTTATCTATCCACAGATCAGGAGCAGTGTATGGGTGGGGTAAAAATTCTCATGGGCAATTAGGCCTTCAAGATAAAGAACACAAGTCATATCCTAAACATTTAAAAACGTTAAGGAATGTTAAGGTAATTTAATAAAATCATTAATCTTATTTACTTACATTATATACTTTTATTATGTAATTTTGTAGGTATGTCATATAGACTGTGGTGAAGATTTCACTGTATTTTTGACACTTGATGGTGGCGTGTTCACTTGTGGTGCTGGCGAGTATGGACAAACTGGACATGGGACTAACAAAGACGAAATGGTTCCTCGCAAGGTATATATTATTTTTAATTGAAACATGACTTCTGACTTTGATCTGAGCATAAATATAATATAAATTAATTGTCATAATCAACTGTAAACTTATTCACCCTGTTATACTAAACATGATCTTTGTTTTTTATGTTATCATGCGTTTACCTTTTAAGACAGGTAATTACGGTTCCTCTTTTTGAAAATTGTATTAAACACAATAGAAATAAATATATAGTAGACTGTATGTTCCATGGTTGAGTGGCTGACTTTTTTTAAACACTACATCTGTGTTTTGTTTTGGATCATAGGTGATGGAGCTAATGGGTAGTACTGTAACACAAGTAGCGTGTGGTCGTCGTCATGTGCTGTATCGCGTAGGAGAAAGGATATTGGCTTGCGGCTATGGAGCTAGAGGACAACTAGGGTGTCCTCATATGACCTTCGCACTTGTACCGACGCCTGTACCTTTCACAACTAGTGATGATCCACCGGTTTGTTATTTTTTTTATTTAATAAACAAGAGTTATCACATGATAATTCTTCAGTGTAGTTAGTGTATATAGTAAACAACAAAAACATTAATTAGTGATTGATCATATAAATATTTTTAATGTAATAAGAATTTTTATTTACATTATATTTAAATAAACAAAAGCATGACAAAATAAGATTTTCAAATGAAATTCCAAATTAAGTTTCTTCTTTATTTTTATGCAGACTGTATTTCTGGATGAGGATCAGGTAATCTTTTCAGTTTTATTCCCTTGACTTTGGCAGTAGAATTAAGTTAGTTTATGGAAATAGCGCTTTTTAGCAGCTTGTATATTACTTTAAAATAACATATGTCCAGCTTTAACCTACCGCGTAAAGCGCAATGGTGATGAATTTATTTTTCTTCAGCCTATGAAGCGGTCAAAGAAAGAAACCGGGAGGAATAATAGAAAAGAAAACGCTGGCACTTCACACAACGATGTTAGATATTTCACTTTCTAAATCATAAATACAAGTATAATAAAATATAATATAGTTCCTTTGCATGCATTAGAATAGTAATCTACGATTCAAATTTTATATGTCGCTCTATGTTTTAAATCGCTTTTTAACCTTAAAGCAGTGTTCAAACGTGCGTGATTTTAACGCAAGACGTGTTGAAAAATTTGCTGTATAAACACTGCCTATCAGTTTAGATCTTAGTAGTAGGTTCAAATTTAAAAATTAGGTAATCAAGTGTGTTGACTTTAGGGCTCTTCCGATTCTGAAATGAAACGTTTTATTTTTTGCACATCGCGTTCTCTCTAAATCTTTTTTTACACATTGAGCTACAGGGAAATAGTGACTTTACGTAGTTTCATTGTTCATCAGTTTAGTAGAGGCATTAAGTAAAAATAAATCATTTCAAATTATTACTTCTTTCCTATGAGCCATAAGTTCGTTGTTTGTTTGTTTATTGTTTTTTGTTTTTAGAAGTATTCATTTGAAGTAAAAACATTATTCCAGAGTATTCATTCGAACGAATTGAGTGATGGAAAGAAGTGGTTCCAAAAATGCAATCTATTTGGTTTTTCATTTAAAAATATCTTCCACAATGGCGCGCAGAACTCCAAATCTTTTAAAGATAAGGTCGTGTTAAATGAATTAAAAAGCTTTTTACACCTATTATATGTATAGAGAAGGGGCTTTATGTGCATTAATTGTATTGGGCTGGTGCTATTGTATTGTCTTAGCAGAATGTAGAATACCTATTGACAGGAGTATTGTGTTTTGTTATTAATAGAATGAATGAACTAATATCAAATTTACGACCTAATAGCGATTAAAGTTATAATGAGAACGTGGCCCAAGTCAGCACAGGAGAAATGACTGCTGCCCACAAACATTTTTAGTGGTAGAAGTTGACTTCACTTATTTGCTATGCATACTATCAGACAATTACATGGCAGAGTTTGACAAAAAGACATTGATATTTCGTAAGAGATTCCGAGCTGGTTTTCCCACACCTAATAAATTTCATATCTACGTTATTTAACACTCTAAAGCATGTTGATGTTTATGCAAGTATGTAATACAATAATAATATTTCCTCTGTTACAGAATCAGACGGATTTCCTCAGTGGCTCTGTGAAAGTGTTTGCCGGAGGTGACCATAGCTTTGTAATACAAATTCAAGAGAGAAACGCGCTCGTCGATTTTAGGCAACTGGATCAGAATAGACAAATATTGACTCTTACAATGCCTAAGTTAGCTGCTTGTGAAATGTTTAAGGACGACGATGTTGTTAATTTAGTACGTTACTTAAGACCTTTTAATCATAATATAATAATTTACTAAATCGTGATACCTTAGTTTGCAAGTGACCTAGAGTATCAATTTAATAATTGAAACAACTCATAATCAGAAATAAAAGTCTCTGTTTTAAAAAAAAATGTAAATGCACTTACTTCTTATTTAAATATCAATTAAAGTCACTTGTAAACTGAAGTAGTCAATAAAAGTTCAAAGCTCATATTAACACAAAGCAATAAAGTAGGTACTTACATTATTCAGAACCTAATTATATTATATACATATATATCTTGATAGATGTCGCTAAAACGGTTGAAAATTGAAATTGGAAATATTGAAAAAACGCAGTCTGTTGCAGAGAAAAACGACACTTTATTGGTAAGCATGCCGGTTCGAACCCAGCTTGTATTTTACCTTTTATGTAAAAATTTAGTAAAGTTATTTATTTTGGGGAATCAGAACAGTGTTTTAGTAAAATGATTTAAGCTATTGTTGCGCTAATAATCATAATAATAATATCGTGGTATCACGCTTACATTTTGCTTAAATCTTAGGAACTGATGGCATATCTGGAAACGGTTTTTGGATCAATGGCATGTATAAATGCGTCATTCCTTGCTGCTAATGATAATCATTACGGATGTTCTACAAAAGTGCCTGGGATTGATTTGAAAAAAGCTGAAGAAGCATTCTCTGTGATTAGTCGATTTGAAAATACATCTATTAAAGATTTGGTATGATACTTATTTTGTAACTAGTTTTGTTTTACGCTTTCAATATTTTTTGAGTTTATGCTGTTATCGCAACTAGTGAGAGGCAAATTCTGAAATATATTTATATTATTAATATTTCTTATATTCATTTAGAAGAATAGACGATCTACTATAGATTTCATATAATTTGTATTTTTAGATATTTAACAATTTAACGAATAATGTGATAAAACAAGTGAAAATGTCACCTCCTGACGCAGAGGCTTTACGGTTGTTTCTTATTCTACCACTCTATCACGAGATGAGGAATCCGCGACGTCATGCCGAATTACAGGTAACTTGATATAACTTAATGTAATGTTAGTTAAAACATGACACATGAGAGACAGTTCGTCTCTGTTCGTCAGTGAGTGATTTGAAGCTGAGGTAAATCAACCTCTCTCTCTGGTGCCACTAGTTACTCTTCATATGAAAAAAAGATTCTGATATTTTTTGTGTTTTCATTTTAAGGATCTTCATGCTTTATTTGCAGGGTCCATTTGCCGATGCGTTTAATCATTTATCAACACATGCTCAAACAATAGTCACTGTATGGTGGGAGGCACAGAATACAGAATATTTCGAAATGCTAGTTGATATATTTAAAAGTGTTATAGTTTATGAGATACGACAATCTGGAGCTAAACATATTAAGGTATGTCTGATTTAAACTATAAAATATAAACTAAAACTAAAAGTAAGGCCCACGATATATTTGTTTGTATTAATGTTTGTTTTGAAAAATCTTAGAATTAATAGTTTTTATTTAAAATTTGTTTTATATTTTAACTACATCTGTATTTCATTAGTGTTGACTAAGAGCCTACAAAAATCATATATTGCATTGATGTAGGATACATTATTGATTACAACAATCACTTTCAGCAAAGCTTTTTCACACAGAGTGTAACACAAATTTTGATCGCATTATCGAAATTGAATAAAATCAACTTTTCTAATCCTAAAAAACCCAAAATAGCAGCTGAATGTTTTTACATTGAGGACTTATCCAATCAGATTGATATATCTAAAGATTATATAGGATGGTTATCTGATCATGAGGTGAGTACGAATTACTACTGTATTTATTATTATAATTAAAAAGTTGATATTATCTCATTACACGTGACTAACTTCATTACACTTGAAGGTGTTGGTACGTGCATGCTGGCCCAATAATCAAAAACAATTTAGTTTATATCTAAAAACAAATGCAGTACAAAATATCACATATTGTTGTCTTTACAGAGCACATCTCTCCATCTATGCGATTACGCGTTCCTGTTTGACGTACAATGCAAATCACTGTTGCTGCAGATAGACCAACAAATACAGATGCAAATGGCAATTAGAACAGAGATGTTTACTCGATTGGTGTTTTCCCCTTCATATGAATATCATAGAGATCAATTTTTAAATTTAAGCGTGTCCAGAAATCATATTGTTAGAGATACTATTAGTCAAATCAGCAGCCATGATAGTTCACAGTTGAAGAAACCTTTGAGGGTGAGTAAATTGGTTCCAATATTGATTTATAAAAACGTTATTATTATTAATTTTCAATGGAGTATCGTTGGGAGTAGAAATCCAATTTTTTTTAAATTCAGAAGTTTCTATGTATGTCTATATATCGAGGGATGTTCATGCATTTATATTATAGACAGTTGATTGATTGTTGTGGTTTTTTATTTATCTAGAGAAGTTCTAACTAGCATTATTTCTAGGTCGAGTTTGTAGGAGAAGAAGCTGAGGATGCTGGGGGTGTTAAAAAGGAATTCTTTCTATTGTTGATAAAAAGAATATTCGATCCTGTCTATGGCATGTTCAAACAGTCTGAAGAGACTAATACTATATGGTTCTCGAACTATCCTTTAGAAGATGATGTCATGTTTTATTTAATTGGTAACTGTGTTTTTTATTATTTAAATTTTCTCGTTTAAAATAATTTCGTAGTCGACAAATATTTACTATAATTTACTGAAAAGACTAGCGAGTGTATAATTTGGCTGTTATGCCAATTTCGGCGAGATAGATATAGTACCGGGACTTACCCTTTTGTGTAGTACTATTTTATTGTAGTCTGAGTGATCTTACGTTTTTCGCGTCTAAGTTATTAGTGCGATCTAGTGGCTCATATGAATGAATTAAGTATAGTACTTAACATTATAATAAACTTTCAGGTGCAATATACGGCTTAGCAATATATAATTCAATAATAATATATGTACCGTTTCCATTAGTGCTTTATAAGAAACTTTTGAATGAAGCTGTGATGCTGGATGATCTCATGGATATATCGCCTACTTTGGCTAATAATTTAAAACAATTACTTGATTATCCGGACGAGGATGTTGAAGAGGTCTGTTTTCTTTTTTATAATGTTAATTTGCTAGATCTTAGATTATATTTCGGTCTATATTGAGAGCGTTATATACTGTTATAATTATTTTTTTGCCTGCTCGAACGAATACGAAATTTTTTAAACTGTCGCTCGGGTCGTGAACCCATTGGTATGTTTCCTTTATACCAATAATCTGTGAATTAATGTTTTTTTTTTGACAGGTCTTTGGCCTTTGTTTTGCTGTGAACTTGGAAATTTTTGGCGAAATTCAAGTTCATCCCTTAAAAGAGGATGGAACGGCGATACCGGTCACGCATGTGAATAAAAATGAATATGTGGAGTTATATGTCGACTTCTTGCTCAATAAATCTGTTGAAAGCCAATTTAAAGCATTTAATCAGGGTTTTCAGAAGGTAATATTTTTCAAATGTCTTCATTTAAAAAAATAATGTATCAGTTTGCATTCTGCACAAGTATGGGGTATCGTAAGTATAAATTAAAATATTGAATAATAGTACAGAGGTATAATTGTTTCACAATTAATTTGAACTATCTTGTCAATCTATATATATGGTAATTACTAATTTCAATAAGCAAGTACTATACTTTTGATGACTTCTGCTGTCTATAATAGTAGTGGTCTCCAATCATAGCCCATACTTGGCTTTCTCCATCAAATGGAATGCAGCCATCTCAGAATATTATAAAATTAACTCCACGGCCGGATCTCCCATACATTTAATTCTAATTTGTTATAGGTATGCGGGGGTAGAATAATTAAATTGTTCCGTTCATATGAATTGATGTCAGTCGTAATTGGTAACGAGGAATATGATTGGGATGCTTTTGAAGGTAACGCTGAATACAAAAATGGGTTTACGGTCTCCGATCAACAAATTAGGTTAGTTTAGTTGTTACGTTACAAAATTATACATACTTATTTTAAAGTAATTATAAAAACACTGATTAAGCTCAAGACTGCTAATGAAATTTCTTTGCTGATGTACAAAATGTCGGTAATCCACGTCTGTGTACAATGTACATTTTAAGGTATATATTTTTGTCGTAATAAATATTGCATTTTGTAGATGGTTCTGGGAAGTATTCCACGAGTTACCATTGGAAGATAAGAAGAAATTCTTACTGTTCCTTACTGGAAGTGACAGGGTACCTATACAAGGAATGAAAGATATTAAAGTTAGTATTTATCTACTGTATAAGCATAATAAGCAGGCATAAATATGATTAGACGTAATTTGGTTGTATGATAATTTTGGACACTGATTTAGTCGAAAATGTATGTTTTTAGGAGAGCTACGTTTGAAGTATTTTGTGCAAAATGATCTAATAGTGTAATAACTATAATCTTTTAAATCTTAATAATTTATAAAATAGTATAATCTGAGAAAAGTCTGTCCTATCTAACTAGAATGTCTATATGTACTTATCTTTTCAATAGCAGATGCGACTGACTTAGGCATTTTTCTGTGATAACAGATATACATGTACAAGACGAAGAACGGTCACATAATGTATGTAATATATTTTATACATGTGATTTTTTTTTTCAGATAAGATTCCAACCAATTGCAGATGATAGATATTTTCCTGTTGCACACACATGCTTCAATCTTCTCGATCTGCCACGTTACAAAACCAAAGAAAAGTTAAAATATTATTTACTTCAAGCTATACAACAGACTCAGGGTTTTTCACTTGTATGACAGAGACGGACATACGAAACATTTGTTAGAATTTTAATTAATACTTGCACCAATGTTTGTGAAGCGTGTTTTATCTTGTGTGGATGTTTTTAAGGACTAAAATCGATAACGATTGGGTTGGCATTGTTAGTTGGGTTTGTATTTAAGAAAGACGAGGTAGTAGAATTTGTGCAAGTTTTTATTCAAGACAATAAATGATTTTGTGTATATTTGAAAATAACCTATAATATTATTTTAATTAAAATCTTAACTGCTTTTTCTACAGCAGTTCGGTTATGATTTTTTTTTTTGAGAACACCTTTTAGCGCTCTCTTGAAAAGCTGATCATGAACCAATATTAACTCTAGAAATTGGGGTTGTATTAAATCATACCCACAATATTCTTGCTTTGAAAATTATATTGCTATTGCCACGCAATTAATGATCAGGTGATTATAGATCGAACTACGCTCGAGCGTCGTTTCTGAAAGTGTGCGAAGAAGTACTTAAACGCTTCTATATGATTAACAGATGTTTAATTTTTTTTTTTAATTAATACTCATTGTAATCATGAAAATATGAGTTAGAGTCATATTGCAATGAAAATCGAGAACAAAATACTGAATTTAATATAGTTTTTATTATCAATAAATATAATAAGATTTGTGATTGTAGTTTGTTATTATTATTATGGAGTTTTTGTTTTTTTAATATTGTTAATCTCATTATTGTCGTCTTTGCTGGTCCGGGCAGGTGGCCTGATGCAAAGTTGTATCCATATTTTAAATTGCCACTTGAGACACTAGCATCATTATAGTGTTGTATACGTGTCGATGTATATGATATCGATGATATAAATTAAAGTGTGAATATTTTAAAAGTTATTAATTAATTCAATATAAAAGTAAATTAGTATATGTATAACAAAATAGCGATTTTATCGACTTTCTTTTTTGTTGGTTGGTATTTTGCGTTGTGTCAAAAGTGACTATTTTTAAAATGTGTACAATAGATAATATAGAAAGATTGATGATGATGAAAAATTATAGGAAGTTATCTGCTTCCATATAGCTTTTAAGATCACTATTTTATATTCGGCCATCTACAGAGGTGTAACACTGCACAAGTTGTTGCAACAAGTGGGGTTTCAAGAGTACGCGCCGAATAAGATGCCTCTGTGAATGGCGACAATTAGGATCGTATTTATCTCAGTCGATCTCAGTTCCCCGCTAGTATGAATTTAAATAATTTAATACTCTTAAAACTCTAAAATTATTTTTATTTAATAATACTATTTTTCTTCAACTGCAAAATTCATAATCTTAACATAGTTAAAACATCTTTGCGCTTATAATGTGTATGTGTGTCTTTTTTGAATATAGTCATTTTTATTCGTAGAAATTTATACGAGGCGAACTAACCCCCAGGTGTCAGACTTGTTTTCATACAGCAGGGGAAACATAATATGAGCAAATATATAAATACGGACCTAATCATAATTGTTAAACAATTGTTTGAATTTGTTAAATTAGTGTTATTTAATAATTGTCAGCTTATTTGACAGTTTCACAAACCTATATAATTTTTGACTTGTTAATTTTAATGTACTTGGTACTGTTATTTTCTAACCGATTCTAAAATTCTCAACTTTTGCTCTTTGGCGACTATTATGAGTTTTAATTGTGATTGTCATTTGTCATTCGCAGCACTTGACTGTTGTTTTAATTATACACTAAATAAAGCTATTTTTGTATTTTGATAGTGTTTTTAATTTTAATTTTAATAAGAAATAATTATTCTAAAATAATCGAAATATTAACAAATCAGTTAATAGAGGTTGGTTTTTATTTTCGTTATTATTGTTATAAATTTAGTTAAAATACATTAATTATATCGTTTGTATTTTGTTATATTGTATTTTTAATAAACATAAATTTTCGGCAGATTTAATCGTGATAAAACAGTAATACTTTATATAAAAATCCAGCACTACTTTAGTAAATTCTCCAAAAACAGTATATTTTATAAAATACAGGGAATATTTGGGTATATGGTGATTATAAATAAAGAACGAAATAAATTTTCAAAATTTATTACTTAAAATAAATAATATAACGAAATTGATAATTATTTCTCAACATTTTTTTTATGTACAAAACATTCAATCTTTTCATGACTAGTTTTAAAGCTTAGCCAATAATATTACATCATTATTGCATCTGTTAACTTTGGCAAAAGCATTGAGTTAATATTTAAAATTATAAACAATTCATAATTAGTTTAATTTGCATATTTCATTGATTATTTACAATAATTGAAAGCATTATAAAATTGATATGTCGCAATTTCGCGTTCACGATGCCGCACAATAACATCGAGCATTTTAATCGCAGTAAAGCTAAAACATTTGTTACTAAAACGTCGTAATGTATTTTTTTATAATTTTTTTTAAATATATTTTTTGTATAAAATAATATCTTAAAATTAAGTATCTAAATCGCTTAACACTTTGCTTTTAGTGTTTCTTGTACATGCCTCGAGACTTTAATAAGTAAAGTCAATACAAGTACTTCCTCCTTCTTAGTGGTTTACCAAACGATAAAATTATGAACTAGATATTAAGTATGATTTTGTGACATTATTCGTTTATTCCAAAAACTTAATAGTTGTATTCGAATTAAAATTATTTTGTATTAAAAAGATGATATTTGAATTAATCTATTCTAGTTCAGTAAGATGACCGGCCCGTGGGGATGTCTTCATAGTGTTGGGTGCCTGGTGGTGCGCGATAACCAGGGTAGTTGTGGTTCAACGCGTGTCGAGCGAAGAAGGGAGTATAGTCTTTGTTGACCTGAAATAAATTATATAATTTAACACAACATTAAGCGATTTAAAATGTAGACTCCAACCTTTTAAAAAAATGTATTTCCGTTCAGTTAAATTTAATAACTAAACCACAAACATATGCAATATCCATTTAGAAATTAGATATTTTTAGTGTTCCTAAATTTTATCGACATTCATGCATTCCAATTTTACTACCGCGTGAAGCAGACAGAACATATGGACGATAATGATTGTTTATTGTAACTAATTATGATGACAAGATGATCCTAAGAAGAAATTTTGCCAAGCTTTTCTAATAGTGTGGCTTAGTGGTGTTGCCGTCCACTTGTGCCCGAGTGTGTTAATGGAAGAATGCATCAAACGTAATGCACCTAGCACAGCCGTGCAAGATAAAGCTTCTTGCCTACCGTGCTAGTCTTTCTAATGTCACTCTATGCACAAGCGACAGCACTTACTAACATACTTTATGTCCAAGCATGTACGGACCGAGAACGACTCCTAGGCCTCGTTCATGGCAACTAATTCAGCCAGCGAATATTGCCGCGGCTAAAACAGACAACGACGCACCTTTTCACAACTTTCAACAACATATAATTATACAATGTATAAAACGCATATTTAATTATGTCCTGTTGTTTGATAATACATGTCCTAAATAGCATTTCAAATACAGCATTAAGGTGCGCCAATTTAGTTCATTTATTATGTACAAGGGTGTGCGGAGGTAATAATATTTTTATATACAGCATGCTTGAGTTACAAACAATGAATATTAAAAATATGTGAACGTGATTGTATACCTTGCGGGGTCTACAGGCGGGCCCCTTTGCCAGCAATCTCCTAGCCTCATTTTCAGCCGCTACGGCTTCTTTAACGGACTGGGGTGGCCACTTATTATCTCCACGCATGTTGACACCTCCTTTAAATAACAAAGCAATACTTTATATAAGAGACTTGTAAAGTTTACGCGAGACGCAAACCTAAAATGACAAACGGTTAATAAAAATATATGGAGACTATGAAAAAGTAATTTTAAAACAATGTCACCTCTACTAGTTGTAATATACACTGGATTTACTTCATGTGTAAATCTTTTTACAGTTTTTTTATGTCTTGTTTCATATTGCCATTATGAATCAAAACACACCTGCGCCTCCTGTTATCGTAATTTTACGATGACTGCATGAATATGTTACATAAACTACATAGTCCGTACTCAATATTTTACATCAAGTTTTGTATTAGTTATCATGTTTGAATTACCTTTGAAAGATGCTGCCGCTGGTTGACTAGCAAAGACAGGTGAAGGTTTCTGGTGAATCGGCGGTTGAGGACGCAAAGTTATAGTTGAAGGAGGAGGTTCAAACTGTCTCTGTGGTGGCTGGTAAGGAGAATCCTGGTACTGTTGGCCTTGAGGAGAATATTGTTGATTTTGGGGAGAAAACTGTGGTGTTTGGGGCGAGTACTGTTGGCTTTGAGGGGAGTACTGTTGGCTTTGCGGAGAGAATTGCTGTTGTGGAGAGTACGGCGGCTGTCCTTGAGATGATGGGTAGCTTGGTTGAGATCCGTAAGCCTAAATTAGAAAAAAATACTTATTAAGGATACAAATACAAATTACATGTAACAATATAATGTTATGAAGCATAAATTGATATCTTATTAATATAAGTTGTACTTAATGAATTTTAGACGTGAAAAAAATTGGAAAATTAGTGATTGAACGTGTATGTATTTTTTAAATTTCATTGTTGAAGCGTTAAGAGTTCATGCTATGCTGGTTACGCACAATCACTATGATTCACCCCTATACCTGTGGCGAGAGAGGCGCCGGTACGGGGGCCCAGCGGCTACTCGGTTGCGGAGTTCTCGGTGATTGAGGAGCTGGGCGGTAAGGAGGGGATACGGGACTAGCAGTTACACCAGGACCAACTGGAATTAATTTACTCAATCCCGTATTATCCTGACGGCGACCTTCGCAAATCGATGGATCTTGCGATGGTTGTTGATATTGTTGGTACTGCTGTTGAGTTTGTTGGTATTGTTGGGTCTGCTGGTAATGTTGTTGCGTTTGCTGGTATTGCTGCTGAGATTGCTGATACTGTTGTTGGGAAGGTGGTTGATACTGTTGGGAAGGTGGTTGGTACTGTTGGGAAGGTTGCTGATATTGCGGCGAGTGCTGCGATTGGACCGAGGGAGAATGCTGCACGTTGTTGTAGAATGCAGGGGCCTGCTGTAGGGATGCAAAATTGTAGCATTTATGTATGATATAGATTTGTAAATCGTGCAAGTTTAATGCGCATATACCATAATCATAAGCTTAAACGTATGTTCGTATCATTCCTGTGCAATAAAAAAATAATAATATTCTTATAACCTGTAACCAACCCAATCGTTTCAGTTTCTTTTAATTGGCTATTTGTTAATATATAAATGACAATAAAATATTGTATTTACAAAAAATATATTTTGGTAAGATTGCTTTATACCTGATTTTGTGGCTGATGGTAGCCGTTAGTTTCTGGCACTGGAGGCCACACTACTTTCTTCTGACCTGCAACAAAGTACAATGCCACTTACACACATAATTAAAACAATTTTCCATTCTGATTATTATTAAATATGATTGATGTAAGAGATATGTAATAGCCTAGAAAAATATTTAATTACACGCGAAAGATGTCAAGATTATCTTATTTTAATGAGATCACATTCTCACGAGAATAATTCCATGTTTAATTATCACCTTTAATCGGCTAACTGTGTCATACGACCGCGGCATGATCTTTGTCATGATATTATCCGCATATTTCGTTATTTTCTTCTTCGTGATGAAGTAAGTTTACATTTTAAATTAGTTCAGTCTGCCATGATTTTGGATTTACGCCAGAAAGAAATACCACGAAGCATGTGAGAATTATACGTTGATACATTGATGATAGATCATCCTACACATAATGCCCGTTTATATTTTAACATTTAAGTCTTAATGTACTGTTGTGATGTTCAAGTGTTTTATTATTAATATTTATTGTAATTGATTCGTGTTATTAGGAAAATATATTAGCTATTTTCCATAAGTTAATTTAGATATTTCAATAGTTATATTTATAAAAAAAATACTTTGTCGTCTTTTGATGTTATTTCCATAAATAAGAACCCAATATTTCCCCGTTTAGGATTTAAATAATATCAGGAGTTATAATAAATTTTGTGGATTTAACTGAGCCTGGCTTCTCTGTTGTTGGTATGGAAAGTTTTCTCCTAAATTTCAGTTTGAATGCGAGTGCTGGTTTCAAATTATCTTTAGTGTTTCTTTACGTCTTACTGGCTTTGCTTTAACTTACTTAAAGAAAATTATTACTTTTGAATGCTATTAAGTAAAATGTTCGCAATAATTATTAACGAGAAGAGAGGACATCAAGGCATCTATTACAGAAAATAGTTATAAGGTTGAATTTTTTTTTTTGCATTAACTGGGACAAACAATATGTTAGACCCGTTGCGATTAAGATTTCGTAAAATTTTAAAAACCTCTGATTAAAAAATAATAATAAACGCAATAGTAAGCCTTATAAAGTACTTTGAATTAATTACGTTGTTTTAACTCATAACTAAAATTAATAAAAATTGATCATAAAACATTGGTTAAAAAAAAATATAAACTCACGTTTAGTCTGAAACGAGCACGTCCTCACACCAGCTCTAAGCCCACCAGGAGTGTTGGCACTCAGGTGAGGAACGTGGGCGCGAATACCGCATATTATATTTTGAGTGGACGCATTTTTGGGACTCGCTGTCTCTTTCAGCGATGACAGATTAGTGAAAATTGGTTACGCCTCCCACCATGCAAGCGCGCATCTCAGACTGAATATTTAATAATAATTTTAATTACGTTCGCGAATTCATTTTATTGTGTCAAGGTCTATATGAATTATAACACAACTTGTTAAACGCGTCGCTCTTCCCTTTGTTTTTAGGAATCAGACTTATTATTCTACTACAACTTATTATTGCGATTTTGACGGAATCTCTGAACACCGAAACACAATAATCAAAAAAGAAATTAATAAATAATTTAATCGAATCCCACTACTTTATAATTTGTTACTATGTCTAAATAAATACATCCTTTTTTATATTAGCTCAGCATATGACCACACTCCGCCAGATGTTAAGCTAGGGTGCGGTCCATGCGCATAGACGACTGTTACCACAAACAGATGTCCGCGTGCAACAATCGCTTCCACTATGCCGATTTGAGGAGATGAATGTGCTACGTCCAAATTGAGAGGGCACACTCTTCTCGTTATCCTAGCTATTACCAAGCTGTTCCCGAAACTCCGTACTACCTACCACTCTTTTTATGCCTATATTATTTATAGGCGATGAGCGATCAAAGTACATATAACAAAATTACATTGATACCTGATAGAATTTTTGAGAGATTCGAACACGGGGTTTCTCGACCGTGAGTTCGTATCCTTAACTACTAGGCCACGGCTACTCTTCATATATATAGTACATCAGGCAAACATAATAATATCTAAAGCAGCGACCTCTAGCAATCAGTTTCAATCAGACTCGAAACGTCAATTCAACACCGACTTGAATAATAAATTATAAGATTATTGTACTCCTAATCAAATAAATGTTAACCACTAGTAATCACTAGTTTATAGATTAAATATCTTGTTATGTGCATTCAAGTGATGACTAAAATTATAGGACAAGATTGCAATTACTACTACCATTCATCCGTGATATGAACGTCAGAAGATGAATTAATCAGAAACCAAGCGTGAGGTATTTGACCGACAACGTAACTGACAACTTTATTAACAAATTCAGTGACATTTTGTTTATACGACATACATACTCGCAGCGAGGAATAGTATACGACTATTTATCGAAGCTTCTTTGTTTTTTATATAAAGCGTACGTCCCTCTTATTTACTCACACACTGACTCCCTATGTTATATTGGAAACGGGAACCTAAACTCCGCCTTATATAAGATACGACGAATGTTAGGCAATGCTTATCATTTCTAACCCAATGCATAAATATTTTACTGGTAATAATTTTCTTTAGTTGTTGAAAGGCTATTACCACTATTGTCAATAGCTGTCGTTAACCTCAGTTGCCATTACTGAGTAAGACAATTAACCTACAAACGAAACCGGAAATTATACAAGTTAAAATAGTTTTAAACTTTACAAGTATGTCACGCATGGTCAAATTTCAAATTTAATTTTATTCGATAGAAAATTGTACACATGTAATAGAAACTTTTTCTGTTTGACTTCGTCACGAGTCACCTGTTTCTTTCCATCTTGTCTAGTGTTGAAACGACTGAAAATTATCTCATTTGTCATGTTTATGTATCATCGATGTTGTAAAAATAAATATTGATTCATGCAGGTTGAGTGTAACATCTCGCGGGAATGCTTACGCTTTTTGACGGAAATAGACCGCGGACTCATGCGTCAAATTTTCGCATTGTTTATTGAATGAAGTTCATTCTTATTTATTAAATATTACGCTCAACACAAGCTCGATTCGGTCTGTAGATTTTTTAGACATTTTGAAACAATTAATTGAAACAATATGTTTTTGTATGATATGAGATTTTAATATAAGTATATGTATATATGCCGACTAAATATGCCTTTAAATAATGTTTTCTTATAGAATTTTCTAAATTCTTTGTTACAATTTAATGTCACCAGAACGTTTAATCGAAATAATGAAAAATAAAAACGCCGCCAATTTCATCTATTTTTTTTTTTGTTACACTATAAAGGTATTTTACACTATATAGGTAGTTCTTATAAAACTTTACAATATCCAAAGTTTATTTGAGTTCTACCCACCTGCATTTTCATTTGAATAGATTTCAATAGAATGAAACATCGACGTATCGTAACTTGTAAAGTAAATATTAAGTATTCATGAAATCGTGGAACTTATGTAGTGATTCCATACAAAAATTGTTTCACACTTTACACGTTTTATTTTGTAAATAATATTTTTATAATAATTTAATAAATATTTTGTAAATATATAAATAACACTATTTTTTATTGAAGAACGATTTTATAGAAGTATTTTAAATTTGTTTTTAATGGAAATAAATATCGGTAAATAAGAAAATGTTTTTAAAAAATTACCTAAAATAAATGTTTCAGACATGGCGGCCGTTTGCATCCTTCCGGGGTTTATGCTGAACTACTAACAATAATAACAAGTAAAAGCACATTGTACTAAATAGCCGAGTTTGCCAAATTGTGTCTACTAATGAACATTTTCCCCAATGTGGGCGTTATTGAAGCACTCACGCGCCGGCTACGACAATGGCGGTCAACTGAACTGACACTTAAAACTTTACAAAGACAAAATTAAATATTTCGGTCATTACACCCTGACGTAAATAGAAATTTGAAATTACTTTTCTTTTAGACTGTATGAATCACTATATCGGAATACCACAAATTTTAGCTGAAATTTAAGTTTTTAATGAAGCAACTTATTGTATTATACATTGGCACATAACAATACATGTAATTATGGGTGTTATTATTTATTATACAATGAATGAAATAAACGAAGAAATGCTACTTTTCATTCCTGTTTGGTTTTGATGTGATCTCTACTGCAAAATGATTTATTTTTATATACAATAACTGTGTATACCGTTAACACATTAAAAGTCAATATGAATTTTATCAATGAATTGAATAAAATACAACTATAATATAATACAAATTGTTACGTAAATAACACATAAGCTTGCATCTATGATACTACAAGGCCCTCGCGGGTACCTTTTGTGGCCTCCAAAAACTCTGAATAAACTGCATTGTTGGCGTTGAGTTGGCCGTCCCAACTACGAGCAGATCTCATCCGTCCATGCTCGGGAGGCCAGCTGGTGTCGAAGCGATGGTTGGCGTGAACCAAGGTGTCCAAAATGGCTTGCACTTGGGTGGGATCTAACTCTGGCAAAGCAGGGTTCGTACACTTTAGTAGCATTAGTTAAGCTATCATTATTATTGTATACATACTTATTAGTGTGTACTTTAGACAACTTTATTTTGATTATTGTAGGTCGACATTTCGAACGTTTTGCAGCCATTATAGACATGGAATAAAATAAAACTTCGGAAACATCGAGTCGTTGGATTCAAATAATCAAAATAAATGCGATAGAATGTCGCATATATGTATATATATATATATATATATTTAATATAATCTATTGAATATTTAAAAAACGATAATTACTAAAATATAGATAATGTTTGTTTTTTTTTTTCATCATTTTATCTCTCTTATAAATTAACTAGTAAGTTTATTGTATTTATAGTTTCTGTACAATAATAATAATAATATATATTTGAGAAGGAAGTATCACGCGTTTTTATAAAACACTTACTTGGGTATCCTCTGCGGTTTCGTTCCTCTTCTTCCAACATCCTTAAGACTGCAGAGTTAGCTAGGTTAGACGGCTTATCAGTTGTCGGGTTGCTGAAGTCAATACTGTTGAAAATGATAAATAAAAATATAAATTAACTTAATAGCAATTATTCCATGCTGAACTATTTGTCGAACTAAAGTGACCATTGGGAGTAACCTGTAATATAACACATAGTTTTGATTAAGTTGGGATTTGAAATGCAGAAGTTTAACTAACTTGTGTTATTAACATCAACCAGTAACTACAACTTATCGATTTTAATTTAAATATCGCAATAATGAAGCACCTGATGTTAATCTAGTGTGTTTGATGAACGGAGATAATGGCCTCCATAAGACATGAAACAATTTGTTTCGTATATGTGAATGCGCCAACCTATAGGTAGTCTCTATCAGCATATTTTTCAATTTGTCTGTGAGAGAATCTTAAAACGCAAATGGGAAAGTTCATTCAAAAGAACCATAAACTTGATCTTAAAGTTAAGAAAAATAGAAGTTCTTTATTTGAGGACTTGAATTGGTTCAAATTTAGAAAAAAAACAAACGTGGGCAATATTTTTATGAAAACAATCGATAGTATCAATTTATTAAGTGTAACGTGACATTTAATAAATTATTGTAACATATAGGTATAATCCAAACTAAATAATCGAGGCACTAAATATTAATATATAAAATAAAGAAATGAGATTTGTTAAAACAAAATAATACAATTATGAGATAATATCGCATATATTACTACTAATATGCCCCAATGAAAAAAACAAAAAGTTAAATATGTGTTTAAAAAAAAACAACTTCTAAGAACAACGGTCACCCTCTCATATGTTCCAGTCAATTAAATTTAAAGTCAAATCAATTATAACTGATCATAAGTTGATTTGTGATCTAATCAACAACTAATGATTGTAAATTATGGACAATGTGTTTCCTTTTACGCAGAGAAAGTACCGTTGAATATATTACCACTAATTATAATAATTCTAGTATAGCATTACATCTATTTGTAAAGATATTAATACGTAAATTCTGGTTATAATCAAGATTTTTTTCTAAACCACATCGCTTAATAATTGTATAAATTAGGTATAAAATGTCTTCCCTATGTATTTTAATATAAATCAAAAACAAATGAACTTTAGAAAGAGATCAACGATATCATAGCATTTTTTAATCATAGAATACTTATACAAAATTACAGAAATTATCTTAACAGATATTAAAAACAATGATAAATTCTCCCACGAGTTAAGAATCCGTTTAAAACGTTAAGAAAGTCAAATAAAAACATTGTCGGAAACGTTTTCTGCGTGAGAAATGTAGAATGTAGAAAAGAATAAAGTTAGTCGACATTTATAATCGATAGTGTTTTCCGCACTTTTCCTAATGAAAGTGCCTTTGTGTGTAAGGCAATAAAATACTACTTACTAAGAAATGTATTCAAAATTTATGCGGGAATTATTTTGTATTTCACCCACCTACTTTCTACCATCTACGTAAGATAAATTATATTGTTTCAAACCTTAACAACATATATGTCAATAAGTAAAAACTATTAAATAAGTTAACTCTAAATCGTAAAAACGAGACGTCTCCATGGACAAGGCAGATGTAACTAGGTAGCGGTCGATTGATAATATCGACCGTATAAATCTCTATTCCACTGTTTTTAATTGACATCAACTGATGATGTGGGATTGGAATTCAAATATGCTACAATATACAGACACAATGGGCGCAATCCCTACTGGACATTGCGAGGTAGAGGTTAATTAATAAAACGAACATCCTTATTCGTTGGTTTATGTTTTAACCAAGTTCCTAATGATGGACATTTCAAAAATGACAGCCGTAATTAAGAATTGAACTCACTGTCAATAGACTTTGTCTTTGCACTATTATGCATATAAGCAGATGTCGATCGACTGCAATCAATATTTATTCGTACTGTCAATATATGTACTATGTGCGGCATGTGTAGCATTCAAATTTCCAACGATATGCTCCATTGCACAGTAAGCCTAAGGAATCAGTCATAATAAATAACTTTTTAAAATAACAGTAGTTATTAAAAGGAGCTAAATGCAACACACGATGTCATAAGATTATGCAAATTACAGTTTCATTGCAATTCACTTTCGAATGTATTTTTGTACACGTCTTAAAATTTTAATATACTTCTTAAGAGCTGGTTTACAATATGTTGTACTTGTATTTATATTTGCTTTAAAAGTGAAAGTAAACAATATTTTTAATTTACTTGATTTGTTGCTACAGAAATTACATTTAGATATATGTAGCTATACATATGATAAATATGTATGTATATTTATGAAGATTTTTTTACATTACATTTTACAACGCAACCTAGACCTGTGGAACCTTATATAGAATGTAGTCATGCTCTTAATCGATCTTAATCTTTCCAGTAATAGTGTAAAACAGGTTATTTAATGATACTTTGGAGTAGAATCCTAAAACGTATTTAATATGATGAACAAAACTTTTTTAAAATACAAATTAAAAAAATATTATGTTTGAGTAATACGTTAGTGGTGGCACTTTTTTAAATTTTAAATACAAGAAAATTCGAAACTTACTAATGTTTTAATACATAATATATCATCTATTCATGTGGCTATAAGAAAAACTATAAAGCACAACATATGCAGTAAAAAAATAGGATCTTTTACAAATAGTACGTTTCTAGAAAGAAATAAAAAACTTTTATTAATTTAGAAGTAATTATATTAAGTTTTATTTAGTTGAAGAAAATATTGAGCATGCTCAGTAACATCTCATATCTTTTTGAAATTATTTTAAAAATAGAATTGCAATAAATAAATAGTTTTAGGTGACTCTAATTAAACATAATATATATTATTTTAATTGTCGAAAGAGTTAAAATAAACACAATAGTAAGTCGAGTAAAGTATTTTAAATTAATTTGTGAATAATATTGTGTTTTTTAATCTAGACATTTTATTCTAAAAGTAGTAATTGATACATTTATCCTGTGTTTGTACTATTTTAACATTAACATATAAAAAAATAAGTAAAAGAAAAACATCTCACCCGTTGCTCTCCATAATCGTAGTCATGTTGGCCACTTAATTCTGTTACAAATTCAGACAATGTAAATTAATTATATGAATCAAACACGATATTTATACCACAACAGTCGCGTATATATATTATTCCGGTTGCCAAAAAATGACTCAACAATGACTGTATTAAAAAGCTTCAATGAAACTTTGCTTATTGTAGTTTCGCACGAAAATTTAGTTTTTTATTTTTAAATATTTTCTTATTTGATCTGTTGTTAACCAACACATTAACCGACGTGTGTAAAGCGCGTACGTGTTTCGCCTCGAATGATGCGCGCGCGCACCTTCCGCTCCCGTGGTTAATCTTGATATGGTTGTTTTTTGCACTTCGCCGTAAAAAGATGCTGACTGCGTTGATCAATTACTATTTGCACGAACAATTTACAATTTATGAGACTTGTAGTAAAAAATATATATTATTATTATTACTATTTTTATATCTGCTTATTAATTTATCATATCGTTCTAATAATAATAATTACATCCAATTATAATCATTATATAATTAATGTAATTTAAATGTTTTGTTGTTGTAATTCGAAATAGTGTTTTGAGTTTTCACTTTTTCAAGGTTTTGATGAATAGATTTGGTTATTTAGATATATCGATTCTCTAAAAGAATATAATAAATAAATATGTCTGGCGTCAGTGGAATAATTTAGTACCTGCATGTGGATTAATTTTAGTGTCTTTGATGATGCACATGTTGATTTGGAATGCACTGCTGCTAAATTTCAGCCACGTAAAATGTCAGTGGCCGAGTGCACGCTCCATATTTGATCGGTCAACGGCATTTTCAAAGCTTTTAGATTACTCTTTCAATCGATAACGTTTTAATTTATTTTATGTTTAGTTTAAAATTGAATCAATACAAGAGTATGTAATTTGTATATAACGCCTAACACTAAAATCGGGGAAAGTAGAACCTATATAACTTGAGAAAATATTCCTAAAATATTTTTGAAATATTAATTTTTAAAATGACGTTTAATAAAATTGTCTAATTTTGTTTAATAGAAATGTGGGAGATTCCCGTGTCCCATCCTTTATAAAACGTGATTTCAATTTAAATTCGTAAGTATAGGTAATAGTAATTTGATTTATCGTAATTAAAATAGGTCAGCTATACATGATGTACCAATCCAATTTGTGTTTTATAAAAATTCTAATAATAGATACAAATTAATGTATTTCCATTGTTTTCTTTTAATTATTCCAAATATTTTTTAATTGAAAAATCCTAATTATAATATACGTAAACAATTTACCTTTATTAATGTACCAAAATATAAATTGTTTTTCATTAAGAAAACAATATATTATTCAGCTATATTTTTATTTATTATGTTGAACAAAACATACACCCACAATAAATAACATCGTTTTTAGAATTATAAAATAATAATAATTATATACCTATTATTAATGCGCCACTTGTACAGTTTTAACTTTTACGACTAAATTACTCGATTCAGTTGTAAAATAGCTTTGTTGTTAATAAAGGAACAGGCTGTATGAAAGAGTTAGTATCTAGAGCTTACATTTAGTGTTTTGCGTGCCGACAGTGTCACGCATACATCTCTATTTCACCTAACATTATTTACTTATGACACCTCATTTGTCTTGGGTTATTCGCGACCTTTTTACGCAATTATTTTACAAAACCAATTGTTAAGGCCCACTCTCTAAGCAGGCGGTTTGCCTTATGAACAGCAAACGCCCAAATATCTAAACCCATAGATACATTATGCATGCATCAAGTAACGGATGTGCAATCAAACATCGGATTACGAACGGAATTCAAACACAACCCGATTATCTCCGATTATCCATATTGCTCGCATATTCCTATAAACATATTTGTACAATGCAACTATCAAGGAAGTTATATAGAAGAATTTGCTTAGTGTTTTGAGTCTAAACTAAAAGTCATATTGAAATTAAATTCAAATTGAGAACATTAAAAAGAGACAGATATATAAGGTGAGTAATTTAAAGAATATACGTGCGTTTTCATAAGGCTACGTAATATTTGTAATTTAGGAAAGTATTGGGTTAAATACGCTGTCACTCAGTGGGATAATGCCATTTACTGCTTAGTGCTTTTCTTATAGCAAATAGTTTTATTTAAAATCTTTATTAGATTAATACATTATTCCGTAAGCAAAAGTAACCACGACCGCACGTGTTTTGTTTTATTTCCATTTGTATGCCTTTTCTAGTCTCTATGCCTAATTCAATTGATAAAAGTTACTGAAATGCACTATGTAAATAACCTATAACATAAAACCAAAATGTTGAGTAATAATTTGATTTATTCGTTCTAATTAGTAGTAGTATTATGAAAGTAATTATGAAAGTTTTTAAATATTCGTTTATATTGTAATAGGCTAAGTGTAAATTAAATATATAAAAATACTCCTTTTATGTCCTTAATAAAAAGCGTTCCTCAAAAAATTTATATAAATATTTTTCTGGTTAATCATAATCCATAATAGCAAAGCCTTGAAAATCCATGTTTATTAATGTAAAGAGAATAAAGTGAAAATTAGGCAACTTGACCGACTTTGATCAAAATTTTATAACTAGACTCTCTTTGTAAAAATCCTTTAATGATAATACAAAGCTAACTTTACTTTATTAACAAAAAATGAAGGGGTTACTTTTAATACATTAAGTAGGTTCGAATAAAGGCCAACAGATATAACATTTATTTTATTCTACAATTATATTTTATGTGGCTCAATACCACGTTTATTATAATTAATCACGCCTCGAAAGCATTGTCGCCATTGCAGTCGTAGCTGGGCTGAAGCGTGAACATTATCAAATAAACGCGATAGTTAGCTTGTAACATTGTTTTAATTTAGGTAAATAAGACATTATTTACCAGCTTTAATATCAACATTTGACGTTCAAAATCTGTACACAACAAATTGGTGTCATATAAATTTAATTAAAAATCAGGCATGTGTGTCGGGATAGCTAAATAAAAAAACGCATAGCTATATATACCTGCATGTATATGTACCGTATTAATTGTTAATTTAAGTGTAGGTACTTAAAAACAATAAGTACCTATATTTTTAGTCCCCGTTTTTCATTATAGTATTTCAGATGTATAAATAGGTATAAATACTCGTATGTATATTGGTAAAATAAGTCTTAAGTCATGAAATTTAAGTGTTGTATAAACGACGCCAAGTATTACAAGGTTAATGATATTTTATAACATCACTGACTAAATCTGTAATTTTATGATCTTGATATCTTTAATAATTCTTAATAATTTCTTTAACAATAGTACTGCGGGGTGTTTTTCTTTTACAATACCATTTAGGAATTAGGGTTGTGCTTAGTTGTAATGAAAATCCGTAAAGTTCAAGTAATTACAATAATAAAATCAAGTAAAATTAAACTCTTATTATTTAACAATATGTTAGATTTCTTTATTTTTTCACGAATTTAGGGTGCTCTGGCAGCTATCGGAACAAAGCCGCGACGCCACAACATATTTATATGTACCTAATATTAAATACCCTTTTAATAGAATGATACTTTTTACCGTTTTAGCTTATATTTTCCTTTTTTTAAGTAAATATGGGAGTCGAACCCGAGGCCAACTGTAACTGAAAAGATCTGAGTAGAATTGCTACGACCTTTATCGATTTCATATTTTTTACGTTTTGTATTGTATTATACATCTCTTTTCCACTGCTCTCGTTTGCAGTTTATTGGAAGCATGCCCTAAAAGTCTCTTAATATGTAGCCAACCTAATAATGCGAATATTTACGTTCCAAATTCAATTCATGCGTACCCAATTATTTCATTGCCATTCAAATGCCAAATTGTTATTTGCTAGATCACATATATAAAATACTAGGTGACTAATTAGTATCTACGCATGATTGGAATCAAAATAATACTTTATGTACGTACCTTTAGGATTTTGTAATGGTCTATTTTAAGTTTTGGTTTCATGTCGAGGAAAATATGTCACAATTAATAATAACTTAAATTTTACATACAGATATCCCTTGTTATTTACACAGAATGAAAATATATGTCTTTCTAATGGCTCGACAATTCGTATTTTAAAACATTTATTTTAACACAATTTTTAAAAATCGATAACAATACATTTTTCATCTTTCTGTTTATTGTTGAAATAAGATAACCAATTAATAATATAATAATTAGTGCACATATTGTAATTGAAAATTTTGTAGTCTAAAAAAATTCTAATATATTCTTAATCACGAGTTTCGATCGAGTCCTTATCAATATTTGTATTAAAACATAATTAACTTACCCGACAGTGCCGTTGTCTAAATTCTGCATGTGTTTGTTCAGGGTCTCCTTAATATTTTGTTGGGAATACAATCCAATCGGAGAGTTGAACTGCTTGTGCACTATTTTAGGGCCCGTGGCCATTTTGGAGTCGTTCGTTCAGCGCTGAAATTTCATAATAGAATTCGTAAATAATATTATTTTTATCTGAGTTTTTCTTCCTTTATAACATAAATTTAACGCTATATTTGAGATATTTAACCCTTCTTTGCATGATGATGGAAATTTCAATCATATTGTTTTTTTAGATAATTCATATTTTTATTTATACTAGGATTTTTTTAAATATTTTTCCTTTAATCTAGAGCATTAATTACATCATCCTGTTTTATTTAAAAAAAAATAGAAAAAATCATGCAAAGAAGGGTTAAAGCGTGTATGACGTATGTATTTTAGCGTTGTTCTATTGTTTTTGTATTTGACTTTAAATTAGTTTAAAAAAAATATGTTGAAATCTATTTTTAATTGATTACAGTGTGTTATGTACTAAGTACATCGTACGCTCTATCGGTTAATTTCAAGTTAACAAAGATGAAATTCGATATTAAGTAAATTTACTGTTAGCTGAAACTAAATTAAATTTGCAATTTGTAAGTGTATATTAAAGATTCATAAAATACAGGAACAGTTTTAAAATATATTAGAAGTTGTATAAAATCTTTAAAGGTTATTTTCTTAACTTGGTGATTTCGAATATTATCGGAACTTCTTTTACAATACTATAGGTTTATAAAATAAATTGACTATATTATTATGTTATAGATGTATTTTAATGAAAATATTTAACAAAAATTTTCTTAATAAGCATGTCAATATTGATGAAAGGAAAATTGTAGACGATTATAATTTATTAAATAGATTTCCTGAACGAAAGGTTAGCTGTTATTTTATAAATCAGTCACTCGTGCGTGACATTTCGGAGATTACAAAATTTTGCGGAGTTGCCATTAAACAGAGAGCTCGTCAATCACATTCGATGCACAATGTTAAATGTTAAAATTTTTATATTTAATCACATAAAAGATCAAATAATGTACATACAAATTGTTTAAACATTTATTATTTGATAATTTAAGTTAGTTTTAATTGCAGTTAAAAGTGATAGTATATTATTAATTTGTCCTGAAGTTTCTAAATCAGAGGTTCCCAATCTTAGACGACAAATATTATTCTTACGATCACCCGAAATTAAGAGTATAAGTTTATGGTTGAAAATACAAGCTCCTTGCTCATTGCTTCTCTCTTAACTATCTCTCTATCAAGTGATAACCCATAGATGAGCAATGGCGCCCCCACTGGAAATTAGTGTTCTAGACGATAATATATGAGGTAAAATTAATTGAAACGAAAAGTATAATTCAAGAACTGATTTAATTTGTTAGTGGTTTTTCACTTATGGCAGTCATAAAAATATACTTACTTGTATAACTGTACATATCTATTTCTGAATGCTTTTAAAAAAAGTAATAAAAGTTTTAGTGCATTACTGTGTAAAAAGCAATATTTGAAGCACACAAAATATGGCGAATCACGTGCATAAAATCTAGTGACATTTACGATGTAAAGGATAAATATAATACGGCCTTGTTCAATATACTGCTTATTGTTTTTTTTGTATATATCTACATTTTTTCTAACGTGTAACCTAACACATTCCGTTTTTACGCTAGCTATACTTACCACTTTGTAATGGGTTTTAGGTTATTTCCAAAACAGAATAAATCAAATGTTGAGAAAAGTTTTTAGTAAACGCCTACATTTGCGTGATACAAAATCGGATTAACATTATTATCCTCCGTAAGATAATTTTATTACCTTTTCTCGTAAGATTCATGCCTGGAGGTTGTGTCGAAAGCGCTCAGTATTATTGCGTTTTTATTAGGCGGACGGAGGCATGGACGAGGGTGCCGCTGCCGTATATTTTGAATAATGTATCAGAAGCACGAAAACATTTCAACTTTTTTATATTTAAAATTTTTACTAATAATAATTTTTGGTTACTAACTGGGAATATACCGCAATACCGGTCTGAATAATTCCACTATCTTGTCTCTATCAATCTGTCTTCTTCGTTTGCAATTTGCAGACTATATTAATTATTATTTATTTCAACTTTAATAAAACCTATAATAGTTCAACTATAAATTCATGACATACTTAAGTCCGTTAAAACAGTTCAGTGATTTATTTGTGAACTGTTCTCTAGTAATTGCGAAATGACGCGGAAGATTGTGGTTGAAGTTTGTCATCGTCTGCTCCTAAATTAGCCGCTGTTCTCTTTGTTTCACAAACGAATTTAATATTTATTTATTTAAAAATCGCTTTGTGAACAATTATCACGTTGTCCCCGAAAATATAATAGAACTAAATCTTTTTGTAAAGAAATATAACCAATATTGAATATTTACTACTAGTGACATGTTTATACAAGCGTGACACACATTTGTTACCAAGGAAAAATTAAAGAATATTTAAGACAAAATTTAAAAAAAGAACTTTACCGGCATCAGAAACGTCTATCCTATTACAAAGTTGCAATAGATTTTTACCCTTATAGGTGATTCACTTTTTTAAAATTTATTTACTATTTACTTTTAGTAATTAGTCTCCAATAGAGCGCTTTTGCTCGTCAAATCATAGTAAACCAGAAGAAGACTTGATAATTTAACTCGAAGGTCAAGGGTGTTTATTAAATGTGATCCTTCTTCAGACCTTATGAGTCCCCAATAAAAGTAACCGATTCCTAGGGAATACAAACCTTGACCTTAAACGGAATTTACGTTATTCTTTACATGTAATGTAATGTCTCTCATGACCATTGCCTTGTTTCTATATTTTCGTATAGACACTCCAATAAATAAATTTTAATGATTGTAAAGCAGATCTTCATTTGCCTTTATCGAGGGCACCTGATATTAATTATAAAAAATAATTTTCAATGACTTTAAAATACTGATTCAAATCATAGTAGTATTCTAGTAGTCACTAATAAAATTGAGAAAACGCAAGAATTTTGGAATAGAGTTAAGAGATATTTACAATGTCGAATGCGACCGCTTGATGCTATTTTCGTGCTGGAACTCCTTGCTCTTCAGTACGTAATAAATGTTTGCGCGTTTATATTTAGAAATAACACAAGTATCGAAAAACTTTGCAACACTTTAAGTAGGAGAGATTAGATAATGTTAACACTAATTTAAAATTATTTTTAAAATAAATTTTCTGTTCAATTATTATGCTTTGTTTTATATATTGTTTTCGTTTATATTTATTTTGCGTTTAATATCATTTTTTCGATTGTTATTACACGTGTCACGTTTCATTTGTTTTTAATTCAAAGCAATTATAATTTTAATTCTCTGAATTGTTTTGACTATTATTGTCTTAGTAAATGTTTGCGTAGGCAAGAGGGATTAAAGTAGGATTACGTGATATAAAAAATGTTCAAATCGGAATTTAAGGTCAAACTAGTCGTTTTTAAAGAAAACAAGGTTAACAATACCGTCATCAAGGTTGAAATAATTCTAACAAATAATCCAGACAACAGAAGCGATAGGAATAGGACTTTTATATATATTTAGATTTCATTGTCATTGCTTCATAATCTGTTTCGATCTTGTTAATCAACTACTTCTGGCAAAAAGACTAACTCTATTATTATTACGCCTGAAATACTTGTAAATAACGTAAATGTATTCTTCAATGTGATTTACATTGTCAAGGACCAATGACCGGTACACGGTCTTGGCAAATATGAACACGAACTCGCGAAAACAAAACGTGTTATTTCAGTTGTATGAAGTCATGGCGAATTATTTTTGTAACTGAATATTCTTGTAGCATGTAAAGTTAGTCACAGGTGTCGAGGTCGCCAGGTAATTAGTGTGAGATAATAAAACATCGGTAAAGCGAGTAATGTTTATTAATGCTGTGTTACATGATACTAAAAGCTGTTAAAGTTTGTCTGTTATAAGCGGCATGTCAAATCTATTTCGAGAAGCATTTTTCGATGAATTCTAGTCTAGTACCTTGTGCGGCGAGATTCGTGCGAGCGGCAACGTGGCACAACTCTAACTAAATCTCGCCCGCCCAGACTTAACGCCTACGAATATCCGCGACTACGCACCTGAGACGTTTCAGGCATATTATACTAATTTTTTAATTTTCTTTTATTAATACAAAACTACCTACTGATTATTGTACAATTTAATATTTGTTTAGTACTTCAAACAAATCCAATTAATCAATACATTAACAGTGAACATACCTGTGAAGTAAACAAATAATCCTTGGACATACAACCTTGAACTTAAACTATAGTCGCGCACACTAATGACTTCGACGAAACTTCCTAAGCTTATATCACCTGTTACTAACCAAGCTCCACCGCCTTCGTCCAGCGAATGAACAAAAATTCACCTCGATCTGAATTCTCCACAGTTTTATCCAAGTGTTATTTACGAAAATTATTTTTAGTTGGGCACAATTCGTTGACCAATCCAGTTTTATTTTGAATACCTTTATTACTTTTCTCGTTTTCGCAATAGCAAAAGTCTAGACGATTCTAGTCTAGAAGTTTGTTGACTTTCACAATTTGATTTAAAGAGAAATTACATATAAGAAATAGTATTTAGCTTACACATTAAGTTTGTATCACACATATATTAAATCCATAAAGTTATCATTCGTATGTAAATCCTAGTTTGAATTGAACTTTGATAATCCAAAATTTGTAAGATGCGAACTTGATTAATCACATTGCAAAATTTTATATCATGGCCAAAATAGCTAAGCAGGTGTGTTTTAATACTGCCGATGGATCGAGTTCAGGGTTGGCTGCATTTACTATCCGTGGGCGGCTGCAGATGTGAGGAAGTTAACACCAAACTAATTTATACAATATGATTAATATACATTCATAAATATATTCTTTATGTCTTCAACTTAGAGTCGTTTTTTAATTGTTTGTAAAGGTGTTATAAATTGTTTTACAATAGATTTGATAATTAGGTGAAAATTGTAGAGCACCTAAAATAGGTTAATAGGAGAAATAAAATACGCCAATCTTGTTTATTTTAATTGGGATTCGCAAATTTAAGAATTATAATATATTTGCAAAACTTTGTATAAAGTAATTCCTAAATAATTCACCTTAATATATTAATATTCATATTAAAAACAATATCGAAATATACCGTATTTTTAAAGTATCTTATTTCTCATGTTATTCCCATATATTATAATACAATTTATTATTTTAGAAAACAATAGAGTACTGTTCAGTAAATGCATTATGCATTGAGCGTGTTTACGTTTGTATTGTGAAAACAATCTGTAAATAGATGCGGGTAATAATATTACAACCGTCTTACAAAATGTTATGTTTCCTCTGTTTTAGTGTTACATGTAGGTGTACACTATTGGCTATTCGCGTAGCAACTCATAGCAAAGCCAATGTATGTAGATACTATATAATTTTCGATATAAGTTGTGATTTTTGTTTTATTTTCCATTACTTTAAACATAAAATAATAATAATAAATCCTTTATTGCTTTAAAAATAATAATACTAATAAAACTTTACACATAAGAGACAAATTTAGAGCAATTTGCGATCTTATCACTAAAAGTAATTTCTTTAAAACACATTAGATGTACAATGCCAGTATACTAAGGGAATGTGTCTACCTTTACTTTTTAGCAGTTCGCAAACCAGATAGGAAAGAGTGGTTATGATGGTAGGAATAGGATATTTTAAAATAAATATATAAATAAAAGAATTCGAATAAAATAAAAAATATTCGCAGGACAACTTTATTATTGGATCCTTCTCTAGTTTTTTTTATAATATTGTTATTTTCAGATATTTTGCTGGAACATTTTTATAATTAATTAATTAATTAGGGTAATATTAGTTAATATCTATTCCATAGACAGCCCTCAATTTAGACACTTGTACGAGTAATGAGATCGGCGGTGTCTAAATTTAGAAAGTAGGTACTTCCACGCGTTTTCTTATAACGATTTATAAAAAGTATTCATGTATAAAAATCAAAGTAAATATGCTCCAGTAATTTTGCTTTAAAAGTTCAATCTCCATTGTCAGGTACGTGTGTACGATGCAAGCTGTTCAATAACTCATCTGTTATTTGACGTTACGATATAGAAAAGTGATTTAAAGAAATTGGCTCGAAAACGAACGCTTACGTTTTCATTTCAATGAATATTATTTAAAAAGCATATTTTGAATATCGGTATATGTCATTTACATACATACCTAAAATAAAAGACGAATATTATGATATTTACTGTTATATTTTAACCCATTTATCTGCACTATAATATCTATACAAAATTAAACATAGTTTTTCTACTTATATTATTATAATATATAAATAACAATATATATTTGTTTATATAGATTCTAAATTTAAATATAAATTGAAAATTTAAACTGACTACGCTATTGTAGTAAAGTATTATATCTAAGGAAAATATATTTTTAGGAATGTTTAAAGAAGCTATTTAAGTTAAGCGAAGAATTTCACATGCCCAGCTCAATATATGCTCAATCCTTCACTTCGAAAGACAATGCAAGACATCTAATTGCAACAAGCTCGAAGCTTAAACTAATTGAGATCAGAAATTGACTAGGTTGCAGTAAATTAAAATAAAACTATTGTGCGTTGAATGCAACTACATTTAAACTATGTTGTATGTGTATAAAACAGAATCAAATGCTGCGTATGTTCTAAAATTAGTACAAGTTATATGGGGTTGCTGCCTGAGCACATATATGTAACTAACAAACAAGAAATCACAGATCGTTTAAATACAAGTGTATATAAAGCAGCGAAATTATTTTAAAAAATTCTACATTACTTCAAAATGCCAATTTATAAAATTGAGATAGAAATTAAGATCTTTATTAAAAATGTAATTTTGAATAATTTAAAATCTATTCCAATTAACAACAACAAATTTAGTAAAATTATCTACGTAAATCTATTAATAATATGGATTTAATAGTATAAGTTGGTTTTTATAATTGAAACCTAAAATTTTACTGTGATTATTCTGTTCTAAGAGCGGAGTTTTGTGAGACGCGCCTTCTAGTCCTGTTGCCTGTTTTCCTCCTCAGAGGATCCGCTCACTTTTACTTCTTTGGGCAGAGCGGACTGTCAAAAACAAAATCAAGTATTATTTTTACTGCTCTAGATGGAAACATTGACTAACCGTAATCTAAGTTCCAATTACCTCAAAAGGCAGCAGAAGCATATTATTATCAGATCGACGTCCAAATCGAAGGCGCATGGAAGGTGCACGGGCAGCTCGATCTTGTTCCTAATAATAGATTAAAATTATCATCTTAAAAAACTGCTATGTCTTTTCTGTCATACATTTATGTCAAAGATGTAGGAAGGAGGTGAGAAGAGTGAATGGTTGAAATTATCGTAAAAATACCGCAATAGTAACTTGTTAACGGAAGTGCTTAATTAAGATTTTATGTCTCATTATTTACGATTACTTATGGCTTTTTCATCAATAAAATATCACATTTAGAAAATATTGTCATAAAATATTTTGTTGATATATATCTGGGTCATTTACTTACATAATTTGTTTTAATGTGTTTAGTTTATTACCTCTTGAGGGAAAATGTGAGGTACAGCCCGTTCAGCAGATCGACGACCAAACCGCAGACGTACTGGGGCACGGACCTCTCGGAGTGACAATAGCTCATCCAACTCGTCCAACTGGTAAACATCAAGTTTTAGAAAATTAACTTCCAATTACATACATGCTTAAAATTAGTTTCGATAATAATCTGTTACTTACAGGAGTCTGCGGTGGCATGTCAGGGTCAGATCGTCGTCCAAAACGGAGCCGACGGGAAGGTGAACGCACAGACTTGCGTGCAAGAGCATGGCCACCTAAAGCATCATGCTGGGCCAGCAAAGCGTACAGGCCTCCTATGGCGTCTCCCCAATTTGCTGCTTGCTGTCCTTCTCCAGATGCTGCTACTTTAATATAAAAATAAATAAAAAATAGAATTCCCAAGTAACTCGAGGCTTTTGCCACATCATTATACTTCCACGCTTAAATCCAATATTCTGTTACATATTATTGCGAACTCTATATGACCGCGATTAAATTTATGTCCAATATGGCAAATATCTAATAAGTCTCGAAACAAAAAATACTAATTCTTACAAGAATATCTGAATTTCCATTATACTGCTTATGATTGAAACATGAATAAAGTTTGTACAAGATTTTATAATTCCTTTAAAATTCAACATTTATAAAAGTACATATTTTTCGTTAATATTAATACTGCTGTTGTAGGGCCTTTCAATTAAGACAATTAAGCGGTGCCATTATGATCCCTCGTAAAGGGTGGAATTAAACAATCTGTTGGCATGTGTCACTTCAAACGAATTTCCCGCCTTCATTTTATTTTTAATGAGATATTAAGTAATTGTATGGAATTTTTCTAATAATATATTGAAGATTTTTCTCATGTTTTTTACACGAGTTATTAAATATATTTTCAAAATATGTTTCAATTTAATTAAATGATTTTATTCGATTTATTTTCGCACTTATTTTGAATATTTTAATTCATCTTTCGAAAGCTTCACAGCAATTTTTCCGCAGCGATGATGAAACATAGGATTATTAAAATATCTAAACTCGTATTAAATAATTTATTTGACTTACGCTAATATATGATTGATATTAGATTTAATGACAGAAATAATGAATAATCCTCTTAAAATAATGAAACTTTTATAATTATATCTCATATAATTTAATGCTAAATTGTCTTTGTTACGCGAATATTTCGTAAAGGAAGTTTCAGATCTGACATTGAGAGGAAAACTTTTCACATTTAAACTATTAACTAATTTAATTGCTCTTAGAAGCTTCATACGATATGTCTTGAATAGCAATTATAAATTTATTACTTAAAATTTAGTACAATAAATTTAATTAAATTGACTTCGCAATAAAATCTATATGACTACAAATATTGACTGCGCTACGGAAATCAAAACTAAACAATTGGAGTTTTATTTATATTTTTGTTTTAACAGTCGCTTGAATAGAAATTCATGTATTGTACTGAATTAAAATTCATTTCGCCTAAAAGAAAACATAGATTTACTATCTATGAAAGAACCTCGTCTATACTAGTTGTATAAAAATCATAATACAATTTTGGAAGAATAATATAGATTTTCGTACTAGGCTAGGCCTGCTCTGCAGACACCGCGCACCGGACCAAGTTACACGTTCAGTAGCAATAGAGGTTGATGGAGTGTGTGAATTATAAAGGCCCTTCGAATGAAAGAGAGTTCATAGTACAATGTATACGCTGATACAGCATAGTTTTAAATTAATACAAACGGAACGGATGAGTAAATAATGCTTGACAGCAGTTGTGTGAACGTAATGTTTTTCATCTATTGGTAATATTTTTTGTTATTTTGTTAATGTATTAAATAACAGTTAATATTATAACTTTTAAAACTCATTGTAATTAAATTTGTTTTTTTTTTATTTTTAATCAAATAATAAAACAAATATACACTAACCAGTTGGAATGTCTCTCGAGCGTCACTCTACAGTTAATACACTGAGAACGGTTATACAGGTGAAAATTTTTATGTAATAAAGAAAATCAAATAAGACCAAATGGAATCCACTTCTGAAGGTGAGTAGAACATGTAAAAAAAGTACTAATTATCAATTGTTAAGTAGTGAATTAGGGAAAACATAAACAATATTGTCATTTTTTCACATAATTTTTCCGAAAATTAGACTTTTCAAATGATATTGCATTAAAACGCTGCAAAACGCTGCTTTGAAACCTTATTAAAATGATAAATAAATATATTATCTACCAAATAAAACAAGATTCAGCTGCCAAGAGCTGCCTATTCATCTTTTATGCCCTTTTTTCGAAAATAATTGATAGAGAAACGAAATATACACATTACACATGGTGCGTTTCTCTTTTATTTATCTGAGGCTGCTACCTATAGTTTACTGTGAAAATGGGAGAGTATGTGCGTGTACATGAGTATGTATATGTGAGTGAGTATTTATTCGTGTGTATGGGTGCGAGCGGCGTGCAGCAGTGTTTTCTTCTTATTCTTCTTCTTCTTAAATGTAGGCGCGCGCTCTTTTTAAATTGAATGCTACGAGATTTTCGTAATTATTAACTTTTTTTAAATATCTATAACATTTTAAGTGTCAAGGCTTTGTTTATTAATTTATTAAAATACTTAGTTATTAAAGAAATTGAAAGATCGCGATAGACACAAATAAAGATTATGTTACAAAAAAAATTTGAAGTTGAAAATTGCGTTTCGTTTCATTCTATACATTTAAAATCTTATTTAAAATTTATGTATTTCAGGTTGCAGTACTCCCACTGAAGACCACTTTACAAGACTAAAATTTTACTATTTAGTTAAAAACATTTTAACGGATGATGTTACGCAAATTTCCGAAAAAATTAAAGAATATTTGACCGAAAGTACAGGGTATTTTTTATCAGACGAAGAGAAAAAGGAAATATGATTTAGTATTGAAGATAAAAGCAAGATGGAGTGCAAGCAATAGAACTGAAAGCGTATTTTTAAAAAGAAATAATGATTGGCTGCAAAAAAAGGTTGAATTAAAGAAAAACAAACAAACTAAAAAAACAAGTTTGAACAGTTCCTCTGCCTCAGAGTCAGAAGCAGACGTAGATGTGGATTCCTACGAAACCAATTTTTATTATAACATAATTGACCTACCAATTATTTGTAATTTATTAATATATAAATTTGTAATTTTTTTGTATATTTTTATGCTCAATAGAAATAAAGATTGTTATAACAATATTCAAAAATATTTCTTTCCTTATAATATAAAAACTCTAAATTTTCTTCGATTACAATTTTTTCTTCAAAGCCTTAGCACAAAATATTTCGGAATATAATTTTAAAAATATTTATTCTTGTAACTGTAAATGTTGTGAATTTACAAAATCCCTATTTTATAATCAACTTTTATTTACAATAAACAAAAATATATCTATCTTGAATTTCGTAATTCTGACAATGGATTCGTAATCAGCGACCCCAAAAACCCCCGAGTACAAGATTTCAGGTCGATCGTTAAAGTTTTCGAGTTTTGACCGCAAATACGGCCTTCGGCCGCACTGTGCGCCCGCGCGCTGCACGGACTGTCAATTGAGTCAACAGGACGACGAAACAATAAGTAAAAAAATATTCAGTGGAGCATCGCCCGAATTGAGTGGCAGCCAAATTACTACAGTCGAGATCAACTGTAATTACACTTTATGTAAATACAAAATACATTAATTTAATTAATTATTTATTTATTTACATTATTAAATATTTTTATTTTAATTGAAGAATTGTTCTGCCTATCCTTGTTGATTAATGTATGTGAGTTTGCTACATGCATAATTACATCCTATTACAATTATTAAAAAACCCCTCTTTATGACATCTTAAGAGAAGCTTATGTGAAATAATATTGCGAATTAAAATTGATTAAAAATATAATTATCACAATGTACTGTGGTAATAAAAAGGCAAGAAGAAACAAGAAAGATGACACTGACAGACTAAACGTCAAAACCTCAAATCTTCTTAAATAAGTATTTTCGACTTTTAGAACCGACCGCCACACATTGCTTGACATCTTCGTTCCCAAATAGGCTGTAATCGTTTGTGTAGTATAAAAAAGTTAATTGTAATCTCTAATTATCCTAATTTGAACCTTTAATAATATATACCTATATGTATGTACTAGCTTTAAGTCACTAAATAAGTATCAGATATCATTTCAATAGAAATGAACCAATATGATTTGATATGAAAAAATTTGAATATTATTTTTTAAATTCAAAGTATCCTATGTTACTTGTAGTACCTCCAAAAATATGTGTACAAAGTTTCATGATGATCGGTTAAGAAGTTGTTGCGTGAAAGCGTAACAAACAAACTCACATTCACATTTACATTAGTAAGGGAAGTGGGGATGTATATGCACTTGATGATGAAGTATGTTTTAATTCCGAACAACATGGGAATGTAGAGATATCAACATGAGCAAGTGCATCCAGCATAAATATACCACACTCTTATATGGAGAAGTTAAGCAGAAGAAATGAAGGCCCATTATTTTGACCAGGCCGTGCGACATTTCCGTTTCAATTCAATCAAATAAACTCCACGATTTATAACAGAATTGAATTAGACATTTACTAGTCCGGGCGGCACTATTCTTGTTAAGACTACGATCGTAATTAGAACGCATTTGACTACAACTTAACTCTCACTTATATTTAAAGTGTTAAACAATTTTTTTTAATTTTTTTTTTTAATTTATTTACTTTTAGTAATTGGGCTCCAATAGAGCGCTTTTACTCGTCAATACAAATATAAATGAAATAAATTTAAATTTAATAATTGTCAATTTGATTTAGCTGCTGTATAGGGGCATTGTCCACTTACATACTAATGTCATAATAAATCTACTATGACGTAGAAGAATAGCTGCAGTATAGCGACATTGTCATACTATTGTATACATATGGGTAAACATAAAATGACATAGATTATATCCAAGTTTTTTTATCAGTAAGATATTCATCTAACGTGTAAATGTCCTGGATTCAATCCCCGATCAATGCAAATATATTTTGTGCATATAATTTGGTAACAGCGAGAATAGTCCATCATAATGCAAAAAAACCGGTCACTAGATGTACGAGCGTGCCCTGCGGGATGCCCACTCCTATGTCGCTCAGTATAAACCCTATAAAACAAACACGCTTAGGAAGGAGCAATGTTTTATTCATAAGCCGGTTCCAGCACAGCATGCGGCTCACATGCGTCGGGGAGGCTTCACTCAATTTGCGAATCATTTTACTACTTCGGGTTTTTTTGTGAAACTCATCTGTCAAATGCCTTTTATAGAACCCGAGCGGATGGCTTTATCTCAGTTTTATTTTATTTATATTAAACTGCGTGTAATTCTATTTCATTACATTAGTTTGCGTGATTTTGTTTGCAGACATTACGAGGGATCCAATGTGACGAACTGACTCGCATAAAACATCATATTGAAGCAAATAGAGGAATCGAAACATCTCTTGGGAATCTATACTAATATTATAAAGAGGAAAGATTTGTATTTTTGTATGTTTGTAACGAAATGCCTCAAAAACTACTGGACCGATTTCGATTGATAAATATAGGCTAGGTATATAAATTATAAGGAAATATCTGGCAGATAGGTAGTTAATAGACGTCCTTTAAGAAAGAATTTTGCGACAGAGGTGTGATAGACATTTTCTGTTGGCACTCGAAGTAAGAAGTGACCAATGGGAACAAGCTATAGTTCTGAATTTTAAAATATGAACAACTAACTGTCTATATAATGTATTTACAGCTAATCGTCTAATTAATATACAATACTAGCTTTTACCCGCGGCTTCGCTCGCATTTAAGTCATTAAATAAGTTTCAAAGATCATTTCAATAGAAATGAATCAATATGATTCCAAACAGCTGAAACTATAGTCAGTTGGAAACTATTTAAATAAAAAGTATCCTATGTTACTTGTAGTACCTCCAAAAATATGTGTACAAACTTTCATGATGATCGGTTAAGTAGTTGTTGCGTGAAAACGTAACAAACAAACTCATATTCACATTTATAATATTAGTAGGGATAGGGTTGTATTGTTCAGTTCGCTATCAATGCAAATATTTTTGTAGTGTTTTATTTCATGGATAGATGTCGCCACTGTTGTTTAAGAACGCCAGGCGGTTAGGTCACGACCGAAGTATATATCATGTGTTAAATTAAGAACATACATTTGGTTTCATTATCGTGTAAACAGTTTTGTATATTAGCGATATTAATTCCGACTACCCTCCTTTAGTACTTTTAGTTCGTATCAAGTAAATATAGTCCTGTGGCGGTCTCCCCTACAAGCTGAAAATCTTCTTCTTCTTCTTCTTGATTAATGACCTCAGATATCTTTTAAAGACAATTCTGCCAATGTCCAGGGTTCGGGCAAAAACCCAATAAGAGACTACAAAATAATAATAATAATAAAATACAAGTCAAGTATTCAAGAAACTATAAAATCCTTATTTAAGATTTTAGGTTTTGACATTTCTGTGAGTGTCATCTTTCTTGTTTTTTTTCCTTTAAATGTTGGCAATGCATTGTGATAATTATATTTTCAGTACATTTTAATCCGCATTATTATTTGACATGTTCGTCATTCAGTCTCCAAAGTCCTATTGCAAAAATGAATATGGCCTCATTTAGTAATAAATATATCTCCGTAATCATAATGTAAGTATGTATGTATGTACATATTGTTGTAACAACCAAAAATAGTAATGTTTTATGATTTGTTGGGAAAATAACATTTGAGTTCCCAAGAGAACTCACAATCTTAAGTATCTTAAATTCGATCTGGTTTGTGAAAACACCATAGAGATATTATTCTATTAGACGTGTCACATACAGGCTGTCCCGTAAGCAGTGGATCAAACGAAAACTGAAGACACGCCCTATTAAAAAAAATAATACAAATTTACCTTTAAATAATAATTTCAATTTGGTGTTATCTTTTATAAATATTTCATAAAGTTGTACATTTCTATGAATTATTTTTATGTTAATATGTAAAGACATTATTGGGTTTTACGAAGAAAAATTTTATTTCGAATTTTCCTACCAATATTTTTTAAAAATTACCAAATTAAATTTCAACAATTTTTAGTATGAACTTTGAATTAAAAAAAAAGTACCTACTACACATTTATGACAGCAATTGCCGACTCTGTGTGTTGGCTGCTATCTGCGTTTGTGTAATAAAGATATGAGATAAGGTGATATAGGGTTAGTGTGGCCATATCAGGCGGCGCAGTAATGCGGCTGCATTGGAAGGTGCATGTGCAGTGGTATGATGACAGGTGGAATAATATGCATTAATTAATTAATTAAATTAAAACCAAATTAAAGGAGAAGAAAGGACGCGCAATGTACGCGATTATATTATGATGTAGGTATACCTAATATTTTAAAACTACTTTTAAAACTTGCTTCAACCTGTAACAGAATCAAAAAGCTCTAGCGTTTGTTGTTTACCTTTTTATAATATAAATGCAGTATTAATGAAAGTTCACGTGAAACGCGTGAGTATAAAAATATCAAAGCGCCTGCATTTATAGTATCTTAAACATGAATGCGTGTCATATAATCGTATATGTAAATATGTAGGCGCTTTTCAATTTCGTAAACGCCTGAATTTTTTATATAATTACATTTTGTAACGTATTTTATGTCTATAACAAATATGTAGGAACTTTTTAATATTACATATCGCTACTTATATTATAAATGTGAATGTGAGTTTGTTTGTTACGTTTTCACGCAACAACTATTTAACCGATCATCATGAAACTTTGTACACATATTTTTGGAGGTACTAGAAGTAACATAGGATAGTTTTTATTAAAAAAAATTTTTTACTATAGTTTTCAACTGACTATAGTTTCAGCTGTTTGGAATCATATTGATTCATTTCTATTGAAATGATCTCTGATACTTATTTAATGACTTAAATGCGAGCGAAGCCACGGGTAAAAGCTAGTATTATTCATAGTTTTAATTGCTGCGAATTTAGGTTTCTTTAAAAAAATAAAAGAATGATTATTTTTCAGTCTTTATTACTAAACTTTACAAAAACAACTTTCTAAACTACTCAATAACTTATTTAAAAACTATTCACATAACAATGTTTTTTATAATAATTATTTATTTTATATTTTCACTAAAATTAAACAAATAACATTTTAATATATTTCTATATACATTTTTTAATAATAATAATAATAATACCGACAACTTTTGCTTAATTATCAATTAAGAGTAAGGAAGAACCTTTAGGTTACTTTGGACAACGCGTCAATGGTTTCGAATTCGATGTCCAGTTTTAAACAGTTTTTAGGGAATGTAAATCTCAAAGCTTATTTTAATTTTAAATCGCGTTGTTCAGAAGTGTACCTAATTTCTAAATAACAGGCTTACTCCGAAGTTAGCTCCTTGTCAAATATTGATTGGCGATGGCTTTCCAATCGGTCGGGTCTTCTTCTTCGTCATATTTGGTCTTCCTGAGCTTCTTGAGTAACTCCCAGCCGTTAGCTTTCTCTGTTGACATCAGATAGGTGTTCTTTGGGTCATGCTCCGATGTGTACTTGCCTATTATTAAGCTTTGGACGAGACGGGCCGAGATTAAAGTCTGGAAAGTCACATAAACCCTTTCAAATTAGGTTAAAATATTAAAGATATAAATAACATCTCAATGGAGGCATTAGAACTTAGAAGTAGCCTGGATTTGTAATTGTGATGAGAGCCTAATACAATTGAAAACGTATCTGGTATTAAAATGATTCGAAATTGTAAATGAAATTAACTAATTAACTGTAATTTTAAATGATATATTCTTCTTCTTTCATTAATGGCCTCAGATGTCTGTTAAAGACAATTCTGCCAATGTCGAGTATTTGATAAGAAATTATACAATATTAATTCACACGTAAAACACTCATGTTAAAAAAATCAGGAAAATCAAGTGATAAATTGTATAATTATATTGCTATGCCCTGATCGGGTGTCATTATTGTGGTTAGATGCCACTTTATTACAGAAGTGTGATAGGCGTTGTCTGTTGACTGACATATGAAACATCTTTAAACTTCATAATACTTTATATCTTCATAATTACGCAAGCGTAGTCGCGGGCAATTGCTAGTATTGTATAATTATATTGCTGTGCCCTGACTGGGTGTCACATTGACATCTTAATTATTACAATAGTGACATGCAATAAAGACATTCGAATTTGTTTACCTTCAATAGACTGTATTCGTTGTCGGGCAATATCCTGTTGACGGTGTATCCGGCCAGCACCAGCCCGCCGACGCGCAGGTCGCCGGTCACCAGGATCATGTAGGTCATGCACACGGCCAGCTCGCAAACGTAGTAGCCGAATTGCATGTCACCGAAGTCCAGGATGCCTGAGATGCGGTACTCGTTCTTGCTGAAAATATATTATTCCATTTTTAATGCTTACATTTTAGAGCCGGCATGGTGGGGTCGGAAATTATACTTCAGCTTAACATCACGTAACAGACTAGCATCCGTATTACGGTTACTAAATAGTATTCGTTTTTAATAATTTTAATAACTTTTCTTCCAAAATATGTTGAACACCACTGTTAGGTTAACAAATTTAGCTTAATTTTTTTCTATGTAAATGTCATTGTTAACTGTTTGTTGTGTATGGTCAAATAAATAAATAAATAATGTTTGGTAAAGTGAAGTCTGTTTGAATAACGCGTGTTATCAGCATCTCTGGATCATGCCTCTAAATGACAGTGTATTGTCACCTGCCAGGCTTGAGCGTCGCCAGGATGTTCATCTCATTGAAGTCACCATGGATCACGCCTTTCTGCAACTCCTCGAACCTCGGCACCACCGCGTATTTGAACTCTTCAATCACCTGCAACAATTACCATTTGTTATCAATATAGAAAACACTCCGTTACTAGACAATCTTACATGTTTGGTGAAATTATATTTTAAACTAGCTGTTGCCCGCAACTACGTCTGCGTAATAATGAATGAAATAAATCTAATAAGATTTATACAAACTTTCATCCCCTATTTTATCCCCTTAGGGGTGGAATTGATCAAAATCCTTTCTTAGCGGATGCCTACGTCATAACATCTACCTGCATGCCAAATTTCAGCCTGATCCGTCCAGTAGTTTGGGCTGTGCGTTGATAGATCACTAAGTCAGTCAGTCAGTCAGTCACCTTTGAGTTTTATATATATAGATAAGATATAGTCACCTCCTCAGCTAAATCCAGCTGATCCTGATCTTTGAGGACATGCTTGAATTTGTCCAGATCAGGCACATTGTTCAACATCCAAATATGCTCGCGGTTTACGACGCCTGAATGGTTGAAGTTCTGGAAGTTCACATATTCAATGGTATTACAATTTTACACACAAAAAACGGGTTAAATTAGCTAAATTGAAAATTGCGGTATACTCAAATCCGCAACCACAACCGCAGCATCGCAGCCTTGAAAGTATAATACGAAATTAAGTCAAATTATCATATTTGAAAGTATATACTACTAGCTTTTGAGTCATTAAATAAGTATCAGAGATAATTTCAATGGAAATGAATCAATATGATTCGAAACAGCTGAAACTAAGGTCTAAACTAAAAAATAATTACTTTTTTAATAAAAAGTATCCTATGTTACTTCTAGTGCCTCCAAAAATATGTGTACAAAGTTTCATGATGATTGGTTAAGTAGTTGTTGCGTGAAAACGTAACAAACAAACTCACTTTCACATTTATAATATTAGTGGGGATATTCTGACCTGCAGTGTTTTATCCAGATTGGCAACGAACTCCCCGACTTGATAGAACAGATAGTCACTCTTTGGCACATCCTTGAGCAACTCTCCAGGGACGAACTCGAGCAACCTGACCACGTGACTCTTGCCATTCAGTTTCTCCACCGAGTAAAAGTGGCCGAACACATTACGCACTGGCTTTGGGCAGGAGACCGAACGTGCGTCTGCAATCAGCGAACACTATGGTGACTCTGGGTGTAGCCGAATGGTATGGTTCATTTATGAGTTAGTTAGACAAGTGATTAAAGCAGCCATTCCCAAAGTGTTCCCAAAGGGAGATATAGAGAGATATTATAAGATTACATCTAAATATTGCCACATAAAATTTAAAACAAATGAGTTTTTTTTTAAAAAAGTTTGGGAACCGCTGGATTAAATAATTATATTTCTAGAAAGACACATCGCATAAGCCAATGAGGCAAGACACTTCATACGAGGATTTATTTTATCAAATAAATACGATAAGATGATATTTTTAAAACTAAGATATATTTATGTAAACTAAAAACAACTCCTCTTTCATTGTTATCGTCTTATCTGAAAATAATAATGAAAACACAAGAGACTCACTGAGAAAGTTCATAATTTCGTTCTGGGCTTCCACCAAGCTCAGGTTCTGCGAGTCCATGGAGTTCATCACCTTGAGCACGTAGCCCTCTTTGCAGTGGTTAGTGATCAACGGGTTCTTCACGTTCGGGTCTTCCATTATCTTATAGTTCTTGTCGTCATAGCCGTTCAGTTCGGTCAGCTCCAGCACAGAAATGCCGTAGAGACGTTCGGCCAACAACCTCACGCCTTCGTGATCTATTGCAGGTTTGATGGACTTCCCGGGCTCCAAGACACTGCTGCTCTGCCCCTTTGCTGTTTGTTCCGCCATTTTGATCTCCTTCACTTCGGGTTTCAGTTTCTTTTTTCTTATTGGACGTAATTCGAATTCAGCAATGCACTCTTGTACTGAAATAATTAAACACAAATGAACCATTTCAGTCATTATGGTCGACTACAATTAGAATCCAACGAGCTTAACACGATTGTGGAAAACTAGTGGGACGTGAGCAGGAATGCGCTGAACTGCATAATCTGGTGCAATTTCAGGCAACCTCACTCGTGGTCTACCTTTTATTGCTCCTAATTTTAATTGTAAAATAGCAAATACCCCTCAGCCGCATAACCTTGCAGTTTATTACCAACATGTGCAACACTGACTTTTTTGATTGTTCGCGAGGCATCTGGCATACTCCTTATCTAAGCACGTTTCCAAGTCGCATTGCAAGTCAAATGCAAGTGGCATTGTCAAAGTGCTGCACTGTAGGCACCCAGTTGGCGTCTCGCACTCAAAGTGGGACACGTGTTATCGCAAAAACAAACACTACCATTATCATTTATCATTTATATAATTTGTGATTTTGTCCTCCTTCTGACATTAACTTCATAATATGGAGTCACGAGATGTCATCGATCCGATGCAGTAGACCAACATTTGTGGGCGTTTGGTCTACTGGGATACTACAAACCTGCATTAATCTGTGATTGTCGAGAAATAGTCTAGAAAAGTATGAATTCTGTTATTATAAGGCTCTCTGCTGACGAACTTTGACCGAATGCAGTCAGCACTGAACTGGGGGGCTACTCAGGCATATCCGAAGTTTCGTGATACTGTCACTTTTGTAGCTTATGTCAATTTTGACATAAGCCCGTAAAAAGTCCTGTCAAATGCTTGTAAAATAAGCTCAGAGTAGCCTATCCGTTGTGACGTCACTGTCAAATCCGTAATTTTGTGAATGATTACGGGCTTGTAGGTGTTCCTGAGTAGCCCTCCTGATACGGAACGAACTACGAGTGTTTACACGGTGCGAGCGCTCTATCCCAAATAGTACGTCTGTTTTCATAGAACGTTATATTAGGGACACTAAAACAATTAAAACTCCAAAAATGTCTAAAAATTGATGACGTCACTAACTTTCATATTTAAGCAAAATGGTTCCTTATCTCTCATCTTTGGCAAAAATAAGTGACTCACATGAGAGCAAATATTTATTCAGTTCTCTCGGGAATGCTTTGTTCCGTAAATTCGGTTCAACAACAGTTTCATGAAAAACGTGATTATGTTTTTAGTATTGAATTATATTTAATATTTATATAAACGTTTCTGTATTTTATTAAATAAACGGTGGCGTCGTGTTGGATCCATTGGCATTGAATATGCGGGCGACGGATTTGATTCCCGGATGCGTGTCACTTCAATACAATAGAGCATGCGATTAAGTCATTTTTGAATTTAATTCATTCATTTGTAATAAGCAATAACTTGTGTATCACGAAATTAGTATGATCAGCGCCATCTAGTGGTGGCGCCCAAAAACTAGCATCACATGATTCCGCCTTTACGAGATGAGCTATTTATTGCTATTATTCAATTTAAATAATAATTTGTTTATAATATATTGTTTTCGTATTAAAAAATAGTTTTATTATAATTATGTATACGTATAAAATGTGTAAAATAAATTTAAAAAAAAACTTTTAATAAAAATCAAAACTTCTGAATTTTAAATGTTATTAATCACAATAAAATAATAATTAACCAAAATGTTGTCACACTCGTTTTTAATAATTTAGTTACAAAACAAACCAGACAATTGTCCTTTTTCAAAAACATTCTTCGAATATAACAAATAAATAACATTATCCCTTTATTTATTTATTAATTATATGTAATTAGAATTTTAGGAAGAACAATATTTGTTAATCTTTAAATAAATAAATAATGTCTAAAACTCACAGACAGAGGGAGCAGGTAGTCGACGGCACGACGAACGTTATAATAATGAGTGTGCCTCGGTGGAAACATTACGTATGTACTTGTTGAGTCTATGCTCGTTTATATAACACGACACGACGACGACACGACATCTGCGACAGGCCCTCTCTCACGCAAACGCAAAATTGCAATAACTAACAACAAAACCATCAAATTGAATCATAGTAAAGAGAAGCACTACTCGCTAAGTTGTAACGCTGACGATTGGTCCAGCGAATTATTATGAATATTTTTGTTTTTATTATTTTGATAAATGTCAATCCAAAGCTAAATAAACGCCACAATAAGCCGTATAAAGCGTTTTAAATGAGTTATTAGGAGCCATCCAAAAATTACGTTACATGAATTCCATGATTTTTTGACTCCCTCCTCCGTTCTTTTCACATTTGAAGGACCCCCTTATCCAGTGTGACGTCACATATTTTGCAATTTTACACCAAGAAATTATTAAATTTCTTTTCCATTTAAGTTATTTTTTCAATAAAATCAACATCAAATCAAACATTGGTATGAAAATTAACAAAGTAACTATATAAAAATATATTGTCACGAAATTTGTCACACTTTGTTGACCCCCTCCCCCCTCTTAACATGTGACGTAATTTATGAATGACCCTTAGTTACAAATGCGAGCTATGCAGTTCTGACAGTTCTGACTGAAGTTGACAGTTCTGACTCATCATGTAGGTATATAGTTGATTGTCAAAGAAACCAAATAGATGTAAAATTATTTGTGTGATAATATATTACACTCGTAAATGAATTTATTGTTCATTTACAGCAGTGGCTCATTGGCATATGGGCTTATGAGGCATTTACGTCAGACATGTCAATAGCATATAGTCGCGTGTTGTAAAGGCCCTCAACAGATCATTTCGACAATAAGCTTCATACAAAATTCTCTCTATTGAGATCTCTCATTACGACGCAAATAAATACATTGATTATGTTTGACAATTGATATGCTTTGTGTAATTTTAGATACCACCACCACCACCGAAACCACCACACAATAACTCGAATTAGTCCGTATTAGTACATTCTACAGAGTTATACATTATATTATATTTAAAATTAAAATTAAAATAACCGTATTAATGAATTCTTCAAAACGAGAGATTTTTATGGCATATGACCACAATCCAACTGATGTTAAACTAATACATTTAATCCCTTTGTTTATCTAAATCCTAACAAATAAATCAACAGATCGCAACATTTTAAATGAAAGTTCCAAAATAAATTCCTAAACGTCTATTGTCGTCTCACAATCAAAATCAGTCAGAGGATTATATGCATTTATTATCACTGTTTGTCAATATAGGAATATTTCTTGTAAGAATGTGAGATGTCGTGCGTCGAGGTGTTGAGGTTTTGAGGTGAACGTCTTCTCCCGGCTGATAACAAGTGATGCATAGGTATGTGTTTGTGTATTGATAGATTTCATGATAACATTATCTTGTTGTTCCTTTGTACTTGCTCACAAAACCGATTCTTAAATATTGCTATTCCTATATTATGCGTAAAACACAACCAGAGGCGGCTCGTCCTAAAGAGCGCTGGTGCAGTGCACTCCCACGAAAATTACAGAACTTATATTACAGCGGCGTAGATATAGGTAATATAATATACTATTGTATAGGCATAGTAGAATAGAATGAATGTAATGTAAGGATAGTATGTATTATGAAGAAATATAGATTACTTCTGTAATTTTCGTGGGAGTGCACTGCACCAGCGCTCTTTAGGACGAGCCGCCTCTGAACACAATGATTAATGCCTAAAGATCACGGGATTGTTTATTTAACGTATAAGTAGAGGGGTTTCATAAAACTAGCAAGAATTGTCGGTACAGCGCCATCTATCTCAAATCACAAACAACAACTCATTAAGTGAAGTTTAAATATTGCTTGTTAGTTTCTTATTACAAATATAGATGGCGCTTCAAAAGTATATACAACACCGGTTTGCAAGTAAGTATGCTAGCGCCATCTAAGTTAGTAATAATACAATAGCTCACTAGATGGCGCTGCACATTCAAAAGAATATTATTAATTAATGATTTGTTCCACCAGTAGATGACAGTATCCTTTTTTTTACAAAATTAAATAACTTTTAAATATTTTGCAGCACTCGTAAGAAAGTGGAATGCTAATTGGAAAGCGATCGCATTTAAATAATAATTCCGGTGCGAACGTGCTCGGATACTGTGTAAGGGAGTGTGTTAGACGTAAAGCCTCTCAATAAGGCAAAAATTAATTAACATGAATTAAAAGTAGTGAAGCCGCCCGCCCTGACCGCACCAAGCCGACACGCGTCACGGATTAGCAGGAGACGTGTCGCGCTCACAATAGGTTACTAATTGATTTTGTTGGAGTAAAGGGTGTCAACAATTTTCCATTTCATTTCATTTAAATTTGTTTTTGGGACACATTTTTATATACACGTATTTGTGAGTTCGAGCACATGTTTCGATGACCCCATTTGTTTAGGAAAATGATTGAAAATGTTTGCTTTTATTAAGATGTTTATAATACCCATCAACAGCAGAACAATTATTTTGAGGATTTATTTTAATCGATTATGATAATACCATCACTTTCACGTATCCTCGAGTTATCATAGTGGGCATGACTTTCCATCAGCACTTCCACTCAGCATCCTGTAACCAAACTCAGCAGATATGTATCTACTTCATACCACAAAAAAGTAAAAATGGAAATAAAAGGTCATTGTTAATAAATTTCACTTTTCAGTTACACCAGCAAATATGTTTAATATATTACATTAAAAGCTCGTTGTGCAATTGTTCGCACAATACATTTAATTGTATTAATTCAATCCGAATACAATAAACATTAAAAGAGAGAAAAAACTAACCACAAAGTAGAATTGAACAAAACAACATTCAACAAAAGAAACACAAAAGCGAAAAGAAAAGAAAAATCTCGGAAATAAACTGACACGAGTCGAGCGGAAATCGCAAATTGGATTTTAAAAGTGGAACTGTGCGAGAGAGACGGAACACGGCGGCGCTATTCTGGTAACGCAACAATGAAGCAATCGCTCGGCTGACGACGCAGCGGCCTGTTGCTTTCACGGGGTTTGTACCATCAGATGTAAAGCACTTTCTGAATGACTATAAGTAAACGCAATATGCCTGAATTGCTGAGTTGAAGGAATTACACCAAATGGGCACACGAAATGCCTAAGAAATGTTAATATAGGCGTAATCTGATTCTAGGATTAAAATAAAACAAACAATAAACATTTAGATTATCAATTACGACGAATCTTTTAAAGTCTTCTCAGGCCTTGTATTAAATATAATAAGTACAAAAAACCTTAAACAAATTTGCATAGGTAGTGTGTTTTGTTTTAATGTTTGTAATTGCAAGCAAAGCATCGAGCACGAAAGAGCGAGGCCACAAAGGGCAAGTAATTGTTCACAATGGAGGCTGAAAAAGACATTTGCTTTAACAAGATTGGAACAGTTGAAGTGCGGGGGCGAGCCTCCTTGCCGCATTCCGCTCTACGTACACACACACGGGCCAATGTGTGTCGCTGTGGCTGCTCAGACACTCGTAATTACTTCCATTATAATATTACATTCACTATTATAGAATTGATTTTCTCAAGTCTATATAAAAGCAATGTAATAATACAACTTAACACATAAGAAACAGATTTAGAGCAATTGGCGATCTTATCACTAAAAGTAATTTCTTCCAGATAACCAATTGTCATAGAAGAAACTGTGTTGAGAAATGCGATTTAAGAATATTTATAATCAAGATATAAATATAGTAGAAATATAATTCAGAAGGAGAGAGGCATAATGATATAAGTTCATTAAATCCAAAACAACTTAATTATGGATTACGGTCTTAGTTATTAATTGCTCGTTGAAATGACACTAAACAGTAATCAAAACATGAAGTTCAATGTGATCTAAAATTTGAATTTGTTTTGAGATTGTTATTATTTTGTATTGTTATAAAATTGACTTTTCAAGTAAGCTGTCAGGTCAAGTAAGTGATAATGTTTGAATAAATTAATTAATTAACATAATTTTAGTTTAGTTGATGACAATGTAATTAGCACTATTGGTATGCGAGCAAGCGCAATCGCCTCTGTGGGCAACAAGCCTTATTAAAAGACCATTAATATGAACGAACGACAGTCGCCTGCTTGTGCCATGATGGTTCAAGTCCACACACAAATTACACAGAGTCGAATAGTTCCATCGATCGCGAACCCTTTAGTCTGGCAACCCCCGCACTTTAACGAATAAAAAAAAGTAATAAACTGCAAACCCTCATAATAAAATTACAATAAAAAAATCACCAAAAGGGGTCTCTCTCAAACACAACATGCAGTGCCGGCTACACCTCACACACTCTCGGTTACACAACGAGTTCTATAGCCCCTATCATTATTGCCATAAGTTTGAATTCTATTTGGGAATCAATTAAATGTATATTTGTCCGAGTCACATGTCCGTGGCAGAGAGAAGATTCTGGTTTTTCTGCAAACATCTGCAAGCAAGTAGCATTTAATACAATGCTTTGGAAATTATGAGTTCACGAGATTCAGATTCGAGACAAATATTGACATTTAAAAAATAATATTGTATAATTTTTTTGCGGGAATCGAACCCGAGACCTTCTGTCGGTTTAAATTATATTCGATTGATTGTGCCGATGCATGTAATCCCTACTAATATTATAAATGTGAATGTGAGTTTGTTTATTACGTTTTCACGCAACAACTACTTAACCGATCATCATGAAACTTTGTACACATATTTTTGGAGCTACTAGATCCTATACTTTTTATTCTTAAAAAAATATTTTTACTATAGTTTCCAATTGACTATAGTTGCAGCTGTTTGGAATCATATTGATTCATTTCTATTGAAATGATCTCTGATACTTATTTAATGACTTAAATGCGAGCCGAGGGTAAAAGCTAGTAAGTAATATGCAAGAATGCCCTGTCGCATGTCACTGCTCGCTGCACAAGATGTTGTGTCATTTAAAGATGTCATTATTATAATATTCCCTTCACCGCACCACACAAACACCACGCAAACACCACTCGACGATCCCATTTGCATTTTTATTGACCACCGCATTTACCACATTTCTTACAAACAGCGAGCTTCGTGATTTATCGCAGAAGCAATCACCCCCTTTCTTTTATCACATCATTGCTGAAACACTTGCCTCTGTTTATGAGTGGCTTACGTTGGCTTTACACGAACTCACTTACAACAACACAATGCTAATCTATTTCACTTAATTACCAAAGTTAAGTGAAAATAGTTCGACTCGTATTGAAATGAAATGAAATGAAAATAGTTTATCAGCATAGGCACTAAAGGCGTGCGCTTGCTCATCGTTAGACTCTACCATGACTTCGGAAAGGCTATGACGAGAAGAAGACCACAAGAAACTCGTCAATCATAGCTTGATATTAGACTAATAATTCAAGAGCTGATGATGGTTTAAGGAGAGGAGTGCCAATATGGATGGTGATTGGTGAGAATTCGTTTTTCATTCGTTGTTCCACGCAGTGTACTATAAAAAGAAAGATTTACGCTCATTGGAGTCGGATTAAAATAAGCCGCATTAGATTGTTTAAATGTCGTAACACAGGGCTGTCAAACGACTGTCTGTTTTAAATGTAAAGTGTAAATTGATCGAAAAATAGTTTTGTAGATAAATAGCTTAGATAATAGAATTCTTTCTCAAAATATATAATCAATATTTGGTATAATTAATTTATCTTTATTGTATAAAGAAATAATTACCCTGTATTTTTTTAAATTGAAAAATGAAAACATTTTTTTCTGCGGTCTCTTGTAGTAAATTAAATGTGCCCGCGAAGATATGTAGTTAGGACAGCCCTGTGGACTTATTACGAATTTTAGTCTAACTTTCGAACCGAGTTCGCTTCAAGCGATTTGTATGGAAATTTGAGCAGCGTCACCGCGCGCGTATTTGGAACTACATTATTTTAGATACTTTTTGTTAATTTTCGAACGTCTCGATCTTTCGTTCATTTGATAGATTGCTGGTGCTCGTTAGTGGTTAGTAAAAATTCATGATCCCGATTGCTAACGGATCCGTTTTACTTGTGACGGCTCGATTCGAAAGCCAGACTAAATTCGTGATAAGCCCTGGTCTAAAACATGTTTTGTGTGCATTACTTTACATTCGTATACTTAACAGTGAAGTTACTTTATATTTGACCTTGTTATGCCGCGTCGCGTCGTGGAGTTTGCACGGAATGGGTAACTGTACTCCGCCCGATTGATTATAAACAATGTGTTGTTTTGTCTAACATTTGCAAGTGTTGGAAATATATTACATTTCTTCGAATACCTACATTGTTTATTAGCAAATTATACTTTTGTATTTTAGAACATTAAAATTAAGTACTTTGCTAATGCGCACTCAATATTAAACGCGAATTGTTATTTTCTTCTTCTTCTTCTTCTGTTATGAATGGCCTCAGTATCTATTAAAGACAATTCTGCCAACGTCGAGTGTTCAAATTGTTATTTTTACTTTACTTTTTTTATTCGTATGTCCGACTTTTTTTAGTAAATTAAAATAACAGTACGATTTTCGATGGTCCACACTATATGGGACCCATCACTATATTTAATTTATTTATTTTTAACTTTAAATAAATTTTAATAAACATTTGCGAATTAGTAACCAATAAGAACAACAAATTGAATTCCACTGATTGCCACCGTCCAGCCAGCCATATCTGTTCGTGGCATAATTACTATTTTGCCAGAAATTGAAGGCTGACTTAAGTTTCGATATTAAAACAAATAAATCCGTTAGAGGTCGCTCGTCCGCTCGTTCGGCTGTTATGCAGCAATGTTCTCATGCGATATTGTTTAATTTAATACTAATGTTATTTCAATATCCACATAATGGTTTTAGTTAGAACAAACACCCACACACCCACACATACACACACACACGAATACACCCATTTACAATTACAAACAGAATTCGAATTAGTGAAGCGCAGATTGGGCAAAGTGGTCGCGGTTACGCTCCATCGACACTACTTACGAGCAAGTACAGACAGCAGAACAAACACCCGCGATGACTCCCAAACTCATGCGATTTCTCACTATCCATCCTGTAAGCTATTATAGAAACATTATTTTTATCTTTTTTACGAATGTGACACTTATTCCTGTCAAATAGCCAGCATGTCGGAGGTGAACAGTTGTCTATACTAATATTATAAAGAGGAAAGATTTGTATTTTTGTATGTTTGTAAGGAATTCGCTCAAAAACTACTGGACCGATTTCATTTGAATGCTACATTATCACTGATCAATATATCCTATATTGATTGATATAAATGTTTTTAAAATTGCCATAAAAGGCAGACGTCGTTGAAATATGAAACATCATAGTACTTTATATCTTCAATACTACGCGAACGAAGTCGGCGGCAACAGCTAGTCACATGTAAAAGAATTCAAAATAACACAATATCGTCGTTGCAATCCGTACCTGCTTGTATTCGGGTGTTATTCTAACCACTGACGCAACCTGATAATCCTCTGTTTGCTTACTTTTTATATTTGTTCTCAATTAACCTGCCACACGCACGCACACGCACGCACGCACGCACACACACGCACACACACGCACACGAACAATGTCACCGATTATCCACTAACTAATTAAGATATAATTATTGCATATTTTAAAAAGTTTCTTCGGAATATTGAGTTGTTGTATGTTACAATGTCATGAGATGTAAACAGATGAAGATCAATGAGTCCGTTGCAATGATGATGATGAATTATGATCATTCGCATGATACAGAGTAACCTTAATGTAACGATTTCCTCGATTCAAGGAATTTTTCCAAATCCCCTAGAACTGCCCGTAAGAGCTAATGCAAAATATACCTTTACATTACGAATACATTTGTTATAACAAATTTTCAATCTTTGCAAAATATAAAAAGAAAGTATTATTTACCTCTATTTAACGAAATCGTTCGCTATAACAGAGAAAGCAGATTAGTACCTACGTAAAGCTGACCTTGTTAAAACGAATCGTAGACCAACCTAACCTCATTGTAACAAATTACTTGATATAACGAATTATTTTCTGATTCCTTTCAGTATCGTTATATCAAGCTTGCACTGTGTAACTATTACACAAACTTGTGCGTGCGATTGTCTAATATGTGGACGTGAAACATGATCCGCAGCGGCACAGCGGTCACCCCGCGCAGTACTCTATGTACATTGTACAGTTCTGGGAAACGATTGAGAAACACAATACAATGTAGCTTAAAACAATTATTTATTTATTTATTAGTTTTTTATTATTGGGCACGACATGTGACCTCCAGTTGCCTGATGTAAAGCCGCACTGGAGGTCCATGAGCGCTGACGACCGGAAGCTAAGTATTTCCAGTCGTCATCACTATGCCGGCTCCTTTGTAGGCTCCAAAATAACTTTTTATTAGCTATAATGAATATTGGGTCATCGCAGGCCTCGGGTTCTATTCCCGCACGCAACAAGTGTTTATTTAACTTGACTTATATAGTTGAAGGTTTTAAAAGAATGAAGACAGAAGAATATATACGCAGATGCTTGACTTGGAGAAGCAGAGAAACAAAGAAGCTACAATTAGGACGCGGGCATTCTATCAGGTTTATTTTAATTGTAACTTCAGATTTAGATAAAAAAAATAATACTTGTTAGTGCAATAACATAAGCAAAGTGTCGCTCGCATCGCAGAGGATAGTGTTCGCGTTGTCTGCCTCGTGTATGTGCATTGTGCATTGGGCATTGTGCAGGCACACATTCCTCAGTGTTATATTATGTGAGGCTATAATGCATCAGAAAAAGTGTTTTGTTGTGACAACTCTGTATGCATAGTAAAAAGCTAAAATGTAGAATGGGAGAGGTTAAAACAGTATAATATGCTGAAGTGTTGAGCAAACATGGAGGCCGCTGTTGGCCGCCATTGGGCGCTGTTGGCCGGCATTGGCCGCCGTCGCTCGCCGTTGGCCGCCATTGTCCCGTGACGATCAAAGCGCCGCCGACACCGCACTCACTAGGTGGCAATACAGGGACGTACAATAACAAACAAGCATTATTTCCATTTATATTATTGTAGACAGTGTTCACGATATACATTCCGTGCCCTTTTGGAGCATTGAAGAAAGCTATTACCAGCAACAAAAACTATATCTAATATAACCTAAACACTCGTTTGTTTTATTAAAAACAATTGAATCCAAGTGAATGCAAATTTTAAATCGCACATAGACCTCCTTCGTCGTCCACCTTATTGCTGATGGTGTTGCCGGGCGAAGGAAATACAGTGTAATACCAGACCCGCGGAGTCCGTCCCTGCGGCTGGTACGCGCATTGTGCGATTGTGTGCTCAGCACTTGTACTGTCTTCATATGAAGAGAGATAGTTTAACATATCAAGTGGACGACACACACACACATACACACATACACACGCGCACTACTATTTGAAACAATTATTAAATACAATAGTAAAAAGTCGATATATTGGTGTAACGCATGCGACGAACATGTTTATACATACATACATATACTCGTATAGTAAATAATAATACAGCAGTTATAGAGTGCGCCACACGACGTCAATTGCGATGTTAATTGAACAATAAATAATAGCAACGAGTATTACTTACCATTATTCCAATAAACAAAGGATACTTCCAGCACAAAGCAGCACAAAGCGCCACAAAGCGCCCGATTGTGCTGGAACTATTTAATATTATTGTTATACTAATTGCCGATGGGAGTGGCCCATTACGTAAGTATAAGTATTGAACGATGTTAAATGAATTGCCGATCGTTCTAAACAAAGGGATCGTTGCACATGACGCGATATAACTCACTTTTCAGTCCAGCGTTGCAGTTCTTCAGCTTCATCGGTAGTTTTCATTTCCACAGCGCCATTTGTGATCGAGTTTTGGAGGGAAAATAAAATGTGATCTATTACATTTTCCCACAACGTGAAATTATTAGTGTATGTGTGATTTAATTGAATTAGCCATCAGCCGGCATAGTGAAGGCTGTTTCAGTTGTATTTGACAGCCCACTGTAGATTGATATAGCGATACATGTCAACGGAACAATTGAGATGATAATGTTCTCAAAAGAACTATTTGAAAGAGAGAAAGGTCGACGTATTTGGATATCAAACACAAATGGGTACAAAACTATCATAGACAATTGATCACACGCACACACACGCACGTAAACACAATGCATAAAATATAATAATATAATTGATAATAACAAAGTAGTTTTTCAGCCAGTCAGCCAAGCCGAGCCGAGCCGAGCCGTCCCTCTGGCATTGTTGAATAAGCATTTAGAAACCAGCAGTTCTTTATGCGAGAGTTATTGCGTATCGATTACCTTTTGTGAGCGATCTATTAACAAACAACACAACACACGCGGGAAATACACTTTTTGTTGCTTCGAATACTTTCAAGAATCCTCCTTCAAGTGAACCTCTGTTGTAATATTTATTATTTGTTGCTTATATTATAAACCACGGCCATTGAATTATTTCATGTGAATAAACGTTTGGCTTTTCAATGGGGTTATTGTTGCTGTCTCTCAAAGTCGCAAGATCACTTGACAGTTGACACTCCGCAGCACGATGGAGGGAACAGAGCGCAATAGATTGCTCATAAACGTGAAAGGTTATAAAGTAGACATTGTTTGTATGGTTGCCGAGTTTTAATCAAAAAGAATCAGCTCTGAGCAGCATTCGGCATTCGGCATTCGGCGTCTCAGGTTACCTTCAGTAATATAACACTGAGCACCCTCCGGCGTTACTCGAGGCACAGCAGAGGGTTGTAACACACGTTGCAACATATGAACATCGTTGCAATAAACTGGTATCAGGCGCACTTCGGACGAAATTACGGACGTTTCCTACTCAGGAACACTTACGTACGATTTGACAGCGATGTCACGGCGGATAGGCCACTCAATACTTTTTACGGGTTTATATGTCGAAATTCACGTAAGCTACAGAGGTGACGGCCGTTTCACGAAACTTCGGATATGCCTGAGTCCCCCTGATCTTCAGCATAGGAGTATATCCCTGGAACTGGTAATGGAGCACATCCTAAAACAGTGAGGCATATATACATCAGTCCAGTTGAATGTAATAAAGAGGACATGTTAAACGTAAATTGTGTAGAATGGAGCGCCATCCCTAAAACAAAAAGTAAGAAAGTATTTTTATTAGACACGTTAGAGAGAGAAAGGGAGACAACGTGCGAGTGAGAGGGATGTCTTAAAAAATAATAATTTGTATCTGAATCACAACAAGTGCTCCATCAAACAGAAATTAAGTTCATATTTTTATGTTGATGTTAAAAAAAAATTATTTAGAGAAACACGATCACTCGCTCGCAATAATATAATTAATTTGTAATAAGTTGCCTTTAAGAGTTTACATAATATATAATGACTAGCTGTTGCCCCCGACTCCGTCTGCGCAATTATGAAGATATAAAGTACTATGAAGTTTAAAGATGTTTCGTATTTCAGGCAACAGACAACGCCTATCACACTTCTGTAATAAAGTGGCATCTAACCACAATAATGACACCTAACCTTAAAAATTCAAATAGTTTTATACTGCATATATAAAAATGACAGACGGAAATAAAAATAAATATAGAAAAATTCCAAACAGCTGAAACTATAGCAAAAAATAATATATTTTTTAAATAAAAAGTATCCTATGTTACTTCTAGTACTTCCAAAAATACGTGTACAAAGTTTCATGATGATCGGTTAAGTAGTTACGTGAAAACATAATAAACAAACTCACTTTCACATTTATAATATTAGTAGGATTAAGAAATATTAGTACAAAGAAATGTCATCTATACGTTTAATCTTACTCGTGTTTTTTATATAAGCAAAAAAGTTACATTGATATTATAGTATTGGCAGGTAATCGGGATGGGGATCTGTTATCTGTTTGATCAGCGGTTGGTGGTTCACTTGATTGCACAATGCACTTGCAGCAGAAGGGTGCAACGAATGGGGTTCCGCAGCACACTTGCCTTGCTTCATGTCAGAAACAACAGAAGAATTAAACGGCAAGTTCTAAACATACTCGTGTAGCCAATAGAACAAGTGGACTGTATCATTGAAAACTCTTAAAATTCTATTTCAACTATATCACCAATCTCTTATAATCTAAGCACACACATCCGATCCCATTCGCAACCAACATCCAAATCGTTTCTCTTTTGTTTCATTCCAAATTCAAATCAACAGTTTTGCCGCCGCAACCTCTTTTCCGTCGACGACACTATAATAAACTAACACTATATAATAAACTAATAAATGCATGAATACTATATCAATGTCGAAGTGATCCCCAATGCGCTGTCTCTCCCACAATGACGCAGAAAGGCTTGCACAGGTGCTTGCGTGGATGCAGGCACAATGCGTTCGCTGTTATTGTTGACAACTCTCCCACGAGCATTGCGTCTCATTGTGCTGCATCTTTGCAGACATTCTTCTGAGGTAGCACGTGTCTCCGCTTCTATCAGATAATATTAGCAGGTATATAAAGAAGAACATTTAAAACACCCGTATCGTTTTTAAATGAAATGAATGAAAATCGTTTATTAGCATAGGCACTAAAGGCGTACGCTTGCTCATCGTTAGACTCTACAATGGCTAAAAGAAGAACACAAGAAACTCGTCAATCATATCCTGTACATAAAATATTTTTTTATAAAAAAAAGTAAAAACAATTCATAAATCACATAATTTACAAGAATTAAAATTACACCACACAGGTATAAGCCTACAACATAACATGAGAAAGCAGTTAACCTCTCGTATGTGTGTGTGTGTGTGTGTGTGTGTGTGTGTGTGTGTGTGTGTGTGTGTGTGTGTGTGTGTGTGTGTGTGTGTGTTTTGGGGTTATATTTGTTATTGTCAGGTAGTTGAGTGCATGAATAGATACCAATTATATCGATACACCCCGCAGCCACCACCGCGGCCTGCCCAGCCGCAAACAGCCGCAAACAGCCGCAAACAGCCGCGGGGCAAACACTCCACAGGCTTGACACTCGCGCCGACAAATGTGAGCGTTCCCGTTGGATTCATTTTAAATAGGTCGTGAGTTCATTCAATCTGGAATGCGATCTAACTCGTAAAGTTTATTTCTAACAATTCTAAAATCATAACAAACTTTTCATTAACTTGAATCCCTTATTACCTATGCAAATACTCACTCACTCACTTACATACACTATTATTTCTCTATACATATAGTAAATTATAATATTCAAAAGATAATTAAAACAATCACAAAGTTATCTCAAGTTAGTGTTGTGTGGGAGGACGGAGGGTGGACGGGGGGAGGACGGGGGGAGGACGGGCGTGAGGTGCCGAGGGGGAGGAGTGTCTCTTTGATGTAGTTTTCTTTCTTATCTTAAAGTTGTTTCTTATTCATAACTGCCACTGACACAAACAAGTAGATACATTACTAAGTATAAATGTATGTATGTACATAATGCGGCTTAGTAAGTACTTCGCTCATTTTGGATTCATTTGGCATTATTGCGACACATATAACTGATGGGGGTGATGGCGTGTTCATGTATGTGCGTTCATTTGTTATGTCCTTCTTGCAAAATATTAGAGATAAGATGTTTCACTAACACAGCTAATTGAATGTATAATATGTACATCGTAGCAAAAGTAAAAACATACGATTTGGCCAATTGGCGAGTTTCTTGTGGTCTTCTTCTCGTCATACGCCTTTCCGAAGACACGGTAGAGTCTGACGATGAGCAAGTGCACGCCTTTAGTGCCTATGCTGTTAACGATTTTCATTTCATTTCATTTCACGATATAAAAGCAATAAAATGAATTACAAATTTGTGATTTATTTATTGCGAGAGGATGCATTTGTTTCTACTTCGAATATGACTTCTTTTGGTGCTACTAAAATTATTAGAGATAATTTTATGCCGACGTTTAAGGTAAATACTTCAACAGGATTGTCCCATGTTTATGATAATTATGATATAAAATTATGATACAACATCTACCTAAAATTGCATACATGTTACAGATTCAGGGCCAGATTTATCATCAAGCGGGTTCGTTATTGCCATACCCCGACGCTGATCATAAATTTTTGCAAATTTATTTTATTGGTGATGAAAATCGTGAATTGGATCAACGTTGTGCAATTGTTTTGAATACAAGACGAAAAATTATTCTTGAGCTACACGGGTTTTCCATCAGCATGACGCATTAGTTCAATTGTTCAAAATTGCTCTCGATCGTATGCCATCTGATAATCACAAAATCGTAATAAGGGCTGATAGAACACCTTTTGGAGAGTATGAAGGGCGATTCAATGCACCGACAATTGATGAAGTTGTAATTGTAATTCTTGGTGATCAGTTTCAATCCCGTGATATCTTGAATTTATGGTGCATATGCGTTATTAATAAAAAAGGAAATTAATATATCTGCTATTTTCTTAGATCTGTACTTGTAGTTTAATTCATAGAACAATTAATAACGCTTCTATAACAAGATGTTGCTATGAATAATTGCGTTTAGTTCTACACCATCTTGCATTAAAGCTTGCTGCATTCAGCATACGTAACGTGTTTCAAGCCGGACGAAATAGGACAATTTTTTTAAAACATTGTTTCATAGAAAATGTATACGTAAGAGCACGTATATAGCATGCTTTAGTGTAAATTAGTGTAAACCTACATAAACTGATTTTATTGTTGTGTAAAATCAATAATATGTTTTCGGCGAACAAGTGTGAGAAATCAGTTTATATTTAGTGTGTCCGCAATCTTCTAAACAGCAAGTCACGTCGACACAAAGGGTTTTGGCTTCGGACCACCCACTACTCCCCTACTTTCGAAGAGTTATTCACAAATATTTAAAGAAGCTGTGTAGATATTTATGACAGAAATTTGGATAAAATACCGTGAAAAAGAAATTAGAATTTGTTGGGTACTGTCCAAAACGTTCAAAATGGTACTACGCAGGGATAAATAAACATAACTTTTCGTTTATTTATTCCAACAAACGTCCGTTTAAATAATTTTGCTCATCATCGTGACATACGTATACATATATAAATATATCTACACGCGAGTTGTATCGCAAAAACGGAGCCAAATCTATTTATGAGGTGCGACAGACATGTTATTTCTTTTTATATGGTTTAATTAGTTGTCCTAATGGGTCAATATTTGAGAATTGTCTAATTACTGCGCGATATACAAAATTTCCATTAATTAAGCAGAAAGTAGGTAGGGGAGTTATTTGTTCTGGAGTTATACTACCTAAAACTGTACCACCAATAAACGCGACGTGCGTAACGAGAGAGATCTGCTCTTGTCAACTTGGATATTTTACACTCTTTTCATCAAGCATAGTAAAGGCGACTGATATCCGTACAGTTAAATGAGGTAGCACTCTTGCATTGTATACTAACCTTATATCATTAGGTGGAGAGCGAGTAGCGGTGTTATTACTAAGTATATAAGTTATTAGACTAAAGCATTGTAGATAATATTTTTAAACTAATATTTAATCATTATAATAATATAACTTTTCCCACACACAACAATATTAAAAGTAATCCCATAACACAAAGAGGAGAAGTGCTTGAAACGTAATAGTCTATTTTAGCTACAACACCCTCTATTAAACGGCTACATTTCCCTACTAAATGAAGGGGAGAGGCGGCTAAATTGGCGCACCGTGCACCGCTAATAACACTCATGCGGGTACTTTGTTTACCCCTCGACTCGTCCATGTGTATGCATGTAGTTTTGCAGTCAAGTCCCTATTTCACCCCCAAAATAAAACCACGAAGTAAAAATAAATTTAATTGTATTTTATATGCTTCTGACGAGCCACCTATTGTTAAATCTTAAATTAAATATTTTTCTAATCAAGGCTAATAAACAGAAATATAAGATATGAGATTTTGCTGGACTCAATATTTTTGAATGAATCAGATTAATTTACAATATTAATTTAAACTTTTGCAAGATAATACAGAATAAACACCGATATAAAATCGAAAAACTTGTTCCTATTAAAATGATATTAATATGCAAATTTCTTTATTTATTATGAATAAATTATAATAGAGTTAAATTATTTTAAAGAAATATTTATAAATACACAATCGGTATATTTAAATAACTTGTTTTATTAGAGTGATAAATAATAAAAAAAATAAGGTCAAACGATGATTTGATATTATAAACTTACTTATAATTAAAAGGGACTAATTTTGTAAGTACGATGGTACTTCTGCTGTTTTTGTGCATTCACCGCTGGCGGTTGACTCGTTTTTTCTTTAATTATCATATTGATTTCGCTATGATAAGCATTATAGGTTGAGCGTCATAAATAATAATTATTTTTAATTGCCTGCCGCTGTTGTTCCATGATATATTGAGATTGTTTTCTTCCTTATCCTTTTTACTTCTTGGAGGATGATTAATGTTTTCACAGTTCTCTGCGGTTTTCGTTTAAGAGTTTTTGGTACACGATTTTTATTTTTATTTTCACATCTGCGTTTACATCAGAACGTATACAGATAAATAAATATGATGCATTCGTCCATATTTATAATGATGCATCTTAAGGAACACTGTTTTATAAGTTATTTTTATATAACAATAAATACATTATCATATAATTTCCAAACTATGCTATTATATATTAGTATGATGATAAGTATAATAAGTTCTTTTACATATCTTAATATTTCCACCAGGGATTGGGATATAGTATACCACCACATATAAAACAAATATAACACTTTTTCCCCAATAATGTTATATTTTATTTAATTAATATGACAAATAATGTATATTTCAATCGGGTACGTGCTAACTACTGCGCAGGCTCAAATAATGTTTTTGAAATGAAATAAAAATAGTTTATTAACATAGGCATTAAAAGCGTGCGCTTGCTCATCGTTCGACTCTACAATGGCTTCGGAAAGGCGTATGATGAGAAGAAGACCAAAAGGAACTCGTCAATCACAGCCTGATTAAAATATTACATTATGATTTTTTTCTAATATCAGTGTGGTTTACCTTGTAAACCTAAATTTAATGTAGGTACCATATGGTTATCAATAAGGGTTGAGGTTTATCGGTTCAAATTATAGGGTAGCGTTCATCTACGGATGGGGTAGTGATATGCGGGTACTTATCACACTATATGGACATCCGAAAATGTAACACAAGGAATTGTAAACTTTATTTTTGAAATGATAACGGTTTTATTAGTTTGTATTGAGTTGTTGAAATCTGTGAGAAATAACTTATTAATAGAGAAATCACAAATTTTAGAGATTGATGGCGTGGGAAGCGTTTTTTATAAACAAATTTTGATAAATAACATGCGGATACAGTAAATCGCTTAAAACTAATACAAAAACTACATTGTTTATACAAAATATTATGACGTTTATCTACGTCGATACTATTGTACATGCAATATTAATTAAGTTTATTTTGAAAACAAAGATACTTATCCGTGTAGGTACAAATGTTTTTTACAAATGGCCTTGTTTATTACAACTTGTGTCATATTTCAAATAATAGTACTATTATTAAGCATAAAACAATTTTATTCAATACGTATTCAACGCCCTCTGTGGTGTAGTAGTTGTCAGTCCTGAGTTCGATTCCTTGTCCAAACATACATCCTAATTAAGATAAATATTATATGTTAAGATGTTGATAAAAATAATTGATACTGCTCTTTATGTTTATTACATGTTTGTGTGTTCTAGTTTGAGTTATAGACACTGTATATGTATATTTATTGAACCCTGAAAATCAAGTCCAAAAGCTGATATTTCTCATTTAAGAAGTTACATAATAATAACGTAAATAACTTTAATATATTCAAGAGTATCGATTATTTGAATATGATATCTTTAAAATATTATATTTTTAGATTTGTTAAAATATAATTAAAATGTGCCGAAGGAATCTGACACACATTTTGATCAATAATCAATCGGTGATGGTGACCTAGTCATTTTGCGGGATTAACTTAGAGTTGGATATAACAAGAGAATTCCCTCTTATAGAAATGAGAGCTTCTAGAAGAAAAGTATTTTTAGAATTCGAAACAATGCGTCTCGTAAATTAAGTATTAATTACAATTTAACATAAATATTATTCAATATTCCTTTTGCCCAGTGTTCCCACAGTTTCTGAACAACTATAAGAGCCTTAGTGTCTAGTAATCACAACAGACTCAGCTCTATTGTTGTAGATGATCTTTTCAATATATTTTTTACACTCACATCGTTTCTAAAGTGTTCAATTAAACCAATCACTCCCATGATCGCTGACAGTTCGACACAATAAATCGATACTTCCCGATTTTTTTATTCAGCAGCAAGAACTCCATGGGCTGTGGACGTGCACAATAATTACGCAGCGCGGAAACTATCTAAGTCGAATATTATTACGTATAAAACACGTTCTCTTCCAATCTTACGTGTTCGAATTTTACGTCATGTCCGATGCATAACGTGTTTAACTAATAATTAATCCTTCTATTATTTTTTATAACTCAGGCATTCAGCTTCTGGCATAATTAAAGTAAAATAAGGGATTAATCTTTTTTGAAGATTTGCATAAACAGTTCTATTGGAGCTGTAGTAAGATAAAACGAGGTCTATAACAGAATATTGATTTCTGAACTTTTATTATTTCTTATGAAGATAATTTTATTTAAATCCCGCAAACACCACAAGAAACTTTCACTTCAATAACTGTTTCAACTGTTTGTATGTAACGTCCCCGACAATGAATGAGGGGACTTAACAAATTAGTTGGGGTTGTCGTTTAACGGTTTTTCTATATTTATAAGGAACACCTTTTTTGTTTTAAATTATTTACTCATATTACCTATAATGTAGAAAGAAGTATATTGAGGTATGGAAAGAACGGATGAGACAAGAATAGCGAATTGTGTTAAAGTTTATTATCGAGCTAAAAAGAAATTAGTCTGATGTTTATACTTGAAAAGAGTAATAGAGTAATCCAGACAAATGTGGTATGGATAGAAAGGTCGTCCTCTTAGGGCTTATTTTCTTATTTTACTGGGTCTCTTGACTGCATTCTGTCAAAGTGCGATCAATAAACGGAAACAGAAGGCAATCTAAAGTAGTACTGCGTTCTAAGAATCTCTGATATTTACAAATGTTAAATATCTTAAAAGTAATAACAAAAGAGGATGACTAAAAGTTCAAGGTAAGAAAACTTATATTGTAGATATTCTTTATAAAATTTTAATTAGATAAAAAAATATAAAAAAACAAATTACTAAATTTATAAAGTTTTGTACGACGTTACAAATTACATTATCATGCTAATAATATTTTAGATGTAAACACTCAAGGCTAAAGTGATTTGAAAAGCAAATATTGTGTATTTCTACTGATCTTTGTCACCTTTATTCACCCCTCGTCATTTAAATAGCATTTACCTTTTAAATTGTTTTTTATAATGTTAAAATTTGCGTATGATGTGGGACACGCGTGAGGACACGCGACCCGCATTGAGAAGCCAATCTGCTGGGGAGTTACCAAATGTAGGGTTGTTTTCAATCACAATACAAGTTATTATTAAATTATTAATATGCTGTTTATAACACAGATTTCACACGGATATTTTCATAATAAGAGCGACAGTTAGTATCACTTTCGGGATCAGCTGGAAAGCTAGATTTGACGAGAGTAGTGTGTTCTGTTGCCTTTTAATAGTTGATTACTGACATTTTCTGTGGTAGCAGTTGTCTTCCTTCACTTTAATTACAAATATGTACTAGAAAGAAAAATCTATTCACCATCTGCTTTTGTCAAAAACAATCTAGTAAACAGCCTGTATTTTTTTATTAATTAAATAATAAAAAATGTGTGTATAAGATGCTCGAAATGATTCCATTATGCCCGTAGTGTCATCAACACAATGACAAATAATGGTAAGCCCATATATGTACGTGTCATGCGTGACTTACGCGTTCAATGACTCTGTAATGTGTTAAACTGAAAGATACACGCAAAGGCTCTAAATTTTTAATTATAAAAAATCTATTGAAAGTGAGACGTGAAGTCGCCGTAATTCAATTGTTTATAGTTTTGTTATTTATGATTTTGTATAAACATAGAATGACCGTTTTTATTATTTCAAATTAAAATTTTTAGCGTATTCTTAATAGCCTTTATTTTGTTAGAACTTCCAAATTATGAACGTGTAAATCGCGGCGTATTCTGCCTACATCAAACACAACGCGAAGAAGGCGTGAAGTTAATTGTAAATAGAAGTTTTTGATTCCATATAAGAATGTTGTGCTGAGGTCATTGTACGATAGTGTTTCATTGAGCTGTTATCATTATGTTTGCGTCGACTACTGCCTATCTGTTAAGTATAAGACAGTGATATACTACTTAATGTTTACCGTATAACGAAGGCGAAGGAGGCAGACTTGTCCTCAAACTTAGGGCAAAGAACTTTCTATCTAATCAATTTTATCTCTTTAATTTTAATATTAAAATACGTGTAGCTGGTCACACAGTACTACACATACATTTCTATAGAGAACTAATGTTATATTAACAATAAGCGACTGTGGCAGGGTGGTTAAGAAACGTGGACTCGCAATCGAGAATAAGTTTCACATCAATATAACTTTGTAGCTCAATACATATGATACAAGTACTTTTTTTTTATTATTTATTTACTTTTAGTAAATGGACTCCAATAGAGCGCTTTTACTCGTCAATACATATACAAATATAAATTAAATAAATTTATTAATTTAATAATTATTAATTTGATTTAGCTGCTGTAAACTGGCATTGTCCACTTACATACTAATGTCATAATAATATATAATAAATCTACTATGATGCAGAAGAATAGCTGCTGTATAGGGGCATTGTCATCCTATTTATATATTCATGTCATCCTATATATTATATACCTAAGGGTAAACATAAAATGCCATAGATTATGTCCAAGCTTTTTTATCAGTAAGATATTCATCTAACGTGTAATATGATTTTTGAATAAGTTTGCTTTTTATGATTTTCTTGAACTGACAAAGAGGGAGGCTACTAATATCATCGGACAGCTTATTATATGACTTTATGCCAACACCCATGAAACAACGACTCGTTTTACGAAGACGGAAAAGAGTGTGCAGCTTTTTTGAGCTGCGAGTATTTCTGGCAGATATATCACTATTTTTAATGAAGTTAACTTTATTTTTGTGAACGTATATTAAGTTCTCATAAATGTATTGTACTAGATTACATTACAAAAAGATAATCAGTTTAATGATGTTTACCTAATTCAAAAGGGTAAAATGTCATAAATAAAAACAATAAACATGTAATAGAGGAAAAATAAATCAAACTATCTAAAGAAAATAATTAGTTACTAAGTTTTAATTTTAACACGTAAATAATAAATAAAAAGTAAATAAACACTTACATAAAATAGGTGGCACAACAAACACGTGCTAATTTCTTTATTATATTTTCATATGTATGGAAAAAAAATTTAATAAACATATGTGATGTTTACCCTGACCCTACCTACCAAAAGGTACATTCGAAATATCTACTAATTATTTTTTTAATTTGCATAGTGATAAATCAAAGATGCATATAAGTTTCAAAATAAATCTTTATACTATTACCTATCATCGCTTACAATTGTTGTTTAACTGTTATTGTATAATAATAATGTACTATTAATTTTAATTACAGTGGGCTTATCACGAATTTTAGTCTGGCTTTCAAACCGAGTTCGCTTCAAACGATTTGTATGGAAATTTGAGCAGCGCCACCGCGTGCGGATTTGGAACTACAATATTTTAGATACTTTTTGTTAATTTTCGAACGTCTCGATCTTTTGTTCATTTGATAGATTGCTAGTGCTCGTTAGTCGTTAGTAAAAATTCATGATTCCGATTGCTAACGGATCCGTTTTACTTGTGACAGCTCGATTCGAAAGCCAGACTAAATTCGTGATAAGCCCACAGAAGCTAAACTCTAAAGTAGACTCATGCATGAACTATATTAGCAAAAAGAAACAAGGATGAGCACCCATAATTCAAGTTAATTTTGACAAAAAAATCTAAATTTAAAATTAAATTGTTAGCAATAACAATTAAATATTTCCTGTTTTATATGGAGTGAGCATAGAATTGACAGTGTAATTAATTCGCTAACAAAAGCTCAAGGTTATCGAGTTGAAGCTGCGAAGATAAAACCTAATTTTTTTTGTTTAAATCGTGACTTGGTGGGTAGAGCGAGAAATATAGCGTGCAGATTACTATAGGTTGTGAAGAATATGTGGAAATAATTATTGCTATTTCATTACTTCATTAGATAGATACGAGTATGTTCTGAATTCACTTTTTATAATTATACAAATATTACATTTAGAAGTAACTTGTGATATTCAATATTTTTAATTCACTGTAATCTTTAATCTTTGCAACGCCATCTTCGATTATTCGACCCGATGAGACCGCCTCCCTCACGCAGCGGACTCTCCAACCAAACCACTTATAACTACAAAAAAAGCAGAATAAAATTACAGACCGCGTAGTGATCCAAGGCCACAATTCGAAGCGGATACGCCAAACTTTATATTCATTCTTTTAAACGTCTCACGACGTAACACGAACCCAGAGTCCTCATCAAAAGAATCTTTGAATCATACCGCGAAACGAGCGAAACATAACTTTTATAAACACCATCATAAAGCTCCTATTAAAAATGAATTTAAGTTACGTTCATAAGATTGAAGATAGAGGCTGTTTAAATCATTAGAACCACTTCCTATTGTGTTTAAGTGTGTAAGTAAGGCAGTGGCGTGGTTACTATTATCTAACAGTGAAAGTATGTGTGTGTGCGTCCTGACGTAATGTTACGCCGAGGCGCCGCTCCACTCTCACTAGCCAACGCAACTTTTCAAGTAAACATCTAGGCATCCAGATAGATTGAGTTTATTTTTATGTATAATAGATTTTCCGCCATTTTTGAACGTGTTTAAGACGTTGGTTTTCCAGTTTAAATTAAGACTTATTCACTCGCTTGTTTGAAGTGCACTCGCGTCTTCGCTCTTGTGATATATCCTCTAAAACATCCTTATATAATTCTAAAAGGTCAATAGTTACTAGAAATAACGAATATACATATGTAATATTATGTAATATAAGTACCTCATCGGTTATTTACCTATGAATAACTATGACTTCATCAATTCGTACGTGGATTCTATACAATTCGTTTGGAGAATTAAATTACTGTTTGGAATAGTAGCTCATTTATATTTCATTATTATGTAATAAAAGCTTTGGAGAGTGATAGGAAAAATTATGTTTGATGTTTGCCTGTCTTTTGTACCGTAGCAGTACAACTAGTTTCATATGCAATACCCATGACGTGCTCTACTGTTAAAGCACACCTCTTAATATGACGACTGCACATTTGTCTTGATAAGTTGGTGTGGTAAATACGACGGTGACCTGCACAGTACACACACTCTTTATTAGGTAGTTAGATTAAGCATATATGTATATGAGATAAAAAAATTACTAAAATGTATCGTGGTCAAAGTGACCCTTGACAACAAGCGACACTATATACAAAAAGTGTGTTAGATCATTGATTTCAATATATTATGTCTTTTCAGAACAGAATTTTTAAAGTAGATACTATATATTCACATATGTGTGTGTACATAACTGTGCTATTTCTCTCATTTGGTTGGTCATTTTTAGCTAATTTAAAAGATTTTAGGCGGTTTATTTAAATGTACATACATTTTTATTTCGGTAGCCTTTCAATTATTTTTATCTCATGATAAATTATTTCGATGATGAGTTTGAAGTAATGATAGTCTTAAGGTTCTTAAAGTAATAAATCTTCATTTAAACAGACGACATTTGAACCTAGAACTGCAATAAAATATATAAACCCATATTAACGACAAACTTACGACTCACTTTCACATGTTTAAGAACTAATAAATCTAATAACAAAGTGAAAAGATCCTTAATTGAACGTTTAATATCTTATTTATTTGAAGTGGAGCATTAATTATGTTATCGTGATCTATTATTACAGGGTATTTAAGTGTGTCGATATATTTTTTAATTATACATCCCTTGAAAACTAAACAACTGAAAGATATTTAAAGCTCGCCAACAAAATTACATTAACACTATAATGTAATACAATTGACCGCTATTATTACAAACTAAATTCAATTAGTAATCTAGGATAGGGCGGCTCACGACATGCTCAAAATAAACGAATATCATAATTCTTATAAAATGTTAAAATAATAAATATACATTTCAAATGGCATGAAATTAATAAAACAAAAAACAAAAGATAATGGTCGAAGAGATTAATAAGAAACATATTTCAGTACACAACAAACACTGTCACAATGCAAATATTTGATCTTAGACATTAGTAGAATGCCAAATGAATTTAGCGTGAAAATGGATTACGAATCAATTGCTAAACAAACTTTGATAAATACCCAAGGACCCCGTTTGTTACCCATTTAAAAGTTTCCGTCAAATCTTGAGTATCTAAAGTTTTAATTCACCTTATTGGTCGATATTTGAAGCATTAAGTAGAAGTAACAAAGGCGTGGTGACGATGACTCGACATAACATTGGGAGCAGTGGAGTGAATCCAGTCACAAACTAATTCACAATCGTCACCCTTGGCCGCACACAACCATTTTATTTTCAGTTTTACTTTTTTGCTAAATAGCTTTCGTTTGTTTGAGTCTACTGCGTTTAAATTGATCCTTCAGAGTGACAGTTCAAAGCAATAACGATGACAAATATTAACCATTAGTGCTTCAAGTGAGTAATATCTACTTATGAATCTTAAGTAATAAGATTTTTTATGCAAATTGCAAATTATAGTTTTTTTTGTTAATTTATGCAATAGCGTAAATTGAAAAAAATCTTAGTGCTTATGAATTATTTTATTGTTTTGATGAAATCGGCAATTATAAAATGAGCCTAAACGACTAAATCATTATTTGATTTTGTTATTATATTAAACAAAATGAAACATAAACAATTTAATATAAATACTCAATACGTTACATTTGTATTAACGGTCAATCGTGGTATATTTATGCAGACTGATAGTGAAGCTTGAGTTACTTTATTAGTATTATATTTCTTTTGTTTTATAACTATCACTAGTCACGAAGCATTACACTTATTCTTCTTGTCTCTCATCATTAAGTATCCTTAATTTTTTATTTTTTATTAATTAAGTATATTAAAACACTAAAAAGACGAGAACAGTAATTCAACCAAACTGACACTGACATTTGCGAAATTTAACGTTTGTTAAAAACACACTGAATGTTGTGTAGTCATTTGACCTATATTCACCCGTATCCCTAGTATCAAATTGTAATATTCGAAGTCAACATAAGCATTTTCCCATAGACATCAAATGGTATCCGATCCAATTTAGACTTGATTGAGAGACAAAAGCATAGATAGAAAAGCCAGATATATCGTATAGCCAACTACTACAGTTATTAGGTAGGTAAGTCAGCTTGTTGTAGACCTACTTACTTTAGAGCAATATTAAAATTAGTAACAAACGTGCAAAGAGATACGTGACGACCTTCTAGAAGTTTTATATAATTCAGTTTTCGGATTATTCAAGTAATTCGTAATAGTATAATTATGTATAATACATTATTTAAATGTAATTTATAATTAATGCAGTACCTTACATAGTTAGGTTAAGCGTAATACGAATCTGGGCAACAAAAAAAATAACATAAAAAATTAGCAATTACATTATATATATAGTAGCTAAAACTTGTTTTTTAAGCACAATTTTTTTAGGCTTATCTGTAGTAATATTACAATTACGAGAGATTTTGCTACATAGTTTGTAATTCCAACTTACAACATTTTTGGTGTGTGGCAGCTTATCTAAGTTTTAAAAAAGAAAAAAGTCACTTGGAAATTACAATTTCCTTATTTATGTTTACAGAGTAAAAGATTAAGTAAAAACATCAATTGACCCAAATATTAAAATGTATATATGCAAATGAAATTATTAGTTAAATAAAAACAAATATAAATTATACAACAGCTCACGTGTGTTGACGCAACTCTTGTTTTCGTGGGTCGTGCGAAGTGTGCCGTACAGCTGAAAATGTCGGTCACTTTGTGGCCCACTCTCATATGTCATAACTTGGTAACCACTCTTCTCAAGTCCACAACATGACCAATCGAGAACCAGTCATTCACCATGAAAAGCTGGTTATTTTTTATCAAATAAAAAGTTTGTTTCAACACTTATTTATTGTAGAGAAAATATTTTATATAATAATTATTAGAATCTTCTTTTTTATATTGTATATTTTAATTAATTAATATATAGTAGACTTGCAGTCAGACAGATGTCAGGGTGAAACAGTCGTCTTCACTTGAACACTACACGACATGAGAAGACGAACCCAAATTGACCACATACTCCTGTCAAAACTTCATTGGTTACGCTTGAGAGTAGTGGTATACTGAAGAGGAGAGAAGTGGCATGCTGGGATGGCAGGCTGAAGTATTGCCTGTAAGTGTAGTAAGTATAAACCTTCTAAACACATTTTCTTCCGCATAGCCAATGTTAGTGACTGGTGAAAGGCTTGATTCATTTCCTAACCAGATAAATTGGACCTACCTATTTCTACGCTAACTTTCTGTAATTATTCAGCTACGGAAAGTAATATTATTATGTTTTACATTGCTTCGTTGATAAACACAATTGTGTAAGTCGTTGAAGCGTTGATGTCAAAACTTAGTGCTGTAAAAAATTAAGATAATTATAATCAGATAAATTAGGTATACACAAAAAAATATGATAACAGACACTGAAAACCTTGCCACATTTAAATTTAGAACTAGAAGTTTAATCGTAATTTAATGTGCATTTAACTCGGCAATACACGCTATGGAACATTGAAAAAACTGCGCATCCTAGCGTGTGTGATCGGTTTTACGATGCAAAATAAAAAATATATTATTAGAGTTAATTAATACAAACAAACAAATAAACATCGGTATATAAATACATAAAAAAGAAAATATATCTGTTTGCTTATGTAACATAATTTACAATTGTTATTACCCATACAAAGTTAAAACATCACGCAAAAGTACCTAAATGAAAGAAAAACAAATGTCATTAAGCTACTGTGCGGTAACAGTAAGTAATCAGAGCATGTAGGTAATGTTTGTAACTAGGCAGGTACATATTGAAATCTAGTCAGAGAGGCAATAACCACAAACATACACAATATTCACTATGAACGTCACGACAGTCTGAAATGAGTCATATGTAGCTACATAAATAGTTGTATATTATTGAATAAACAAGATTTGTTATCTTAGAGTGACTATTGATGTTAATTTGTTAATAAAAAACACAAGTTTAACTAAACAACAATAAACATCAGTTATTAATATGTCGCACTTTCAAGTCCAAATCGGTCAATTAAGCAGTTGCTATGCGTTCCAGCCACAGAAAATTTTGTTAGCTAACTAACAATTGTTAATAGTGGGAAATCTTTTTAGCTGGCATAATGTTTTTTTATCTTAATTCTACTTTATTTTATCTTTATATAGCGACGTGTCTGTATTTTCTCTTCAAATAAATAAATTACTCAGTATTAATTTCAACTGTGAGAGATATACGTAACTGCAATGGCTTCTTTCCCTTCTAATTTTGTTATTTTTATGTACGTTTTTTCTCTATATTTTAATTGATTGTATTACAGTAGTCGCCGTCCCTCTGACTATAAGTTACGGGCTAATGTATGAACGACTACTTCCGGACGCTCATAACAAAACACAGCCTACAATACACACATAACTCTTGTCGACACAACTCACAAGTTCTAACAACTTGGAAGTAAGCAATTAATATTGTTTCATATTGACAGACAAAACAGAAAATTGACTTCAACCGTTATATGAAATTGTTACATAAACTCATATTGAACGTTCCTTTCTAATCAATAAGCAAATATAATAACAAAATATGCGCAGTAAATGTGTTGTTATATTATTTATAGAACAAATTAATTACTAAGTAAGTATACTTATAAGTTGAAGCCTTTGTTGGAATAGGCGTTAATTTTGACAAAATATTAATATCACTTTAAGGTCGTGTTTTCACGAGTGATTTTTTTAAAATTACGAAATAAAAAACATTTCTATTTTGATAAACAACACAATAAAATTGACTTTAAAATACTAATAATTGTAAATTATTTGGGGTAAAGTTTTTTATTAAAAAAAAGTAAAGAAATATAAACTAAATGTCAAAAACCACAAAAGTCATTTAAATTAGACAAACAATGTAACAAAGCTCCTTCATTATAGTTTATTTTATTTCAAGGTTGGCATTAATTTAGGGCAATGTGCGTTAAAGCACGTTCGTGAGAATACGGCCTAAGGACACTTTTCTTATCTACACACACACGTTAGTCTTATCTAACTTACCCCTTATGAGACCGTACTTAAAATACAGAGATAATGTGTGTTTTTTTAAGATAAGAACAATATAGAACACTCTTGTGCTTCCTATATATTATGACGTGGCCTAGTTTTATAATAACCCGGCCTATGACCATACTCCATCTGATGTTGTGCTAGAGTGTGATCAATAAGCACAAATAAGAACTACTACAGAGGACATTCCTATTCAGTCACTTCCACTATGCCGGCTAAAATGAACAAATATACAAGGACCAGGTTGACGGAGCACTCTCCTTATATTACTTCCAAATTTAGCTCAAAACGAGGCCTCTGCGGAAAGTAGTGCAACCCCAGGAGGGAAGTGTTAGCAACCATCATTAGTCTCTACTACTGTTAGTGATTTATTTTAGAACTTGTAGGACAAAATTTACCTTAGGACTGTATCGACTACCTTTCGAAATGTATTTAGAACAAAAAAAAATTATAATAGACTCGATAGTAAACAGCATTTTATATTAATTACAATTAGTTTTTTATTCTAATTATATTTTAAAACTATGCTAATAACGGCCAAATACGAAGACGTTTCTCAAAAGTTGATTTTGTTTTGTATGGTAATTGAAATTCTAATTAATCAGCCGGTAGACTATGAATAGAGGAATGTTTTATTTTTAAATACAGGAATAACTAAATTTTTGATAATAAAAATTCACATTCGTCAACTATAGTGATGTAAACACCGATAACCTTATATTAACACAGAATTTAGTTTGTTGTTGACATTTACGAAATCTTTTTATTACATTTCTAAATGACGTCTTTTTAAATTTTGATGGGTTTCATTTCATAACTTTTTTATCCTACATATGCAATATATTAAAAATAATATCTAATATTCAGAAGTACTTTTAATAAGTGCGAAAATCAATATGTAATGAAATTATTACAATTATAGTTTAAACTATTCATTTATAAATTATAAAACATTTAAAACTTGCTTAATCATCTAGTAACAATAAATAAAAGTACAACAATTTCGGTACAAAAGTCCATTTTAAAAATTCATTATGTCGATAATCTGCATTACAATTGTCATGAAACAAATTTGTATTTAAGTATATTTGTAGAAACAAACCAATTTATTTTAACATTAATAATAAATTTATACTTTTGTTTCAACGATTTATTTAAAATATTTTTTATTGCTGGAAGAGTTGCATCGTAACGTAGCGTGGCAGTTCTTAAGTGAAGAGAGTCGCGGTCGTCAATCAGGCGGTCATAGGTCAATTGACGTTTAATTGTGGACAAAGTCGTCGACTGCGTGAATCGGTAAGTCGACGGCCTCACGTGTGCCTGCCTGATCTAGGAAGTGAGTGGCCATCATTAGTAACAATCTTTAAAATTGATATGCATATTCTGACTATTCGACATGAATTTTTGTGTTAATATGAATTTCATGTGTGGTGATCAATAAACCATTTTAAAACGAATTGATATTAATAAAATGTTATGACACATTATTAGTTGTACTTATATAAAATAACAAATAATAACAGACACGAGTAATAGAATATTAAACAGAACAATTACAATGGATCTAGTTATATAATTTATTGTACCATTGTCATATTATGACGATAAGCTTAAAAAATAGAACGCAGTAAATGTAATTAATTACTACTACAGCAGATTTGTATTAAATACATAATATTATCGTTTGTTTATATCTACTATGTTTATAGCGCGTTTATATTGGTCGTTTGGGAAGTGCGGGAGATTTCAAAAACGCATGTGCGCTGAATGCGTTAATTATTCCATGCGGCACATTGCATTTTAAGAAAGCATTCACGAAAAGACAATAAGAAAATAATGAAAACGGACTATTTTGTATAATAGTGCTCGTGTTCATTATTGAAAACTGTTCCGTAAACTTTACAACAACAAATGTTGTATCTCAACCCACTTCCAGCTGATAATGGATATTATTATAGGCATTTGTGTCACAGATAAACTGCCATATTAATGGATTATTTATCTTAACGAAAGCGAAAACAATTCGACTCAATTTCTGTTACAAACTTTTCTCGGAAACAAGTTGTGCGTCTTAACGATCCGTGATAAGTATTAAAATCTGTTATTTATAGTTTTCTTAAGAAAGAAATCCACTTTTTTAATATGCACTCAAAGTTCGGGATTTCTCACAAACTCTTAAGGATCAGCGTTTTTGTGAAATAAATTATGACTCTTAAGCCGATATAGATTACCCTGAAATAGAGTTTTCGGAGAACTTGTTCAGGATATTAGATACATGGGGTATTATTTATTTACAGAACTGTAGAATGATTTATTAAAGTTACACAAGTTAGTTCGAAACCATAACAAAGTTTTTAAGGAAATGTTCAGCCTCCGAATACTAATCGTTAACAATCAATACAATAGTGTGGTTTCTACAAAATTTAAAAAAAAACAACAAAGCGTGTTAGGCAACGTAGCTTGTTAGTTCTTATATAATATCCCGTTTAAAGGCATTGATTTTTGAACAATTTGAAAAAACAAAACTTTGGGAACAATGGCAGTCATTTTGCTCTTTTATTGTTTCCATTTGCGAAGTAGATTTATGTGACTTTTTAAGTGGCTAGGTCTACTCCCATATAGTCCTATAACACACAAGTCGGCCTTTTGTTTCCACGATACAGTCAGCGCAGCGGGAGTGACGACTTTGTGTCGTAGTTTTTGTGTTTGAATTATTTCTTATGCAACGCAATCTGAATCTTTTTTATTTTAACAAAAAATTGGAAATGTCTATACTCAATAGTATTATCACATTTGGTTCTCATTAACTTAGATTTTTATTAAGTAACAGCGCACGGCTGTTTACTCTCTGATCCACTTTTGGTTAGACAACTTTTGAAATGGCAAAAATGTCTCGTTCTTTATCGTTTATTTTTTGGATTGCATGATGTATATTTCCGAATTTGTAAATGTAAGACGAAATTGTTGTGAGCTCTGAGGTTATTCACAAACATGACTTAATTAATTTAATAGACTATAGATATGTATACACGCAGTATACTATACTATAGCGTTTATATAGTGTTTAATAAATGACAAATTTAAATATATAATTTTCCTTATTTGTCCTCCTTAATAATTTATGATCTAAATTAAAAGTAGCTTTTTATTAATAGATTATGCAAATTTGTCAATAAACTTGTTTGTTATAATGTATTGTATTGTAGTATAGTGCCAGGACAATATTCAGTCGAAGGCTTGGCCGCTGGAGCAATCATAACATAGGTTGCGGCTTGCGGCAGATCTCGGGCGAGTCGCGTGAAGGAACCGGTTCCAGGGCTGCCCTGCCACATTGTTCATTATTCAAATTAGTGCGTGTGGTTATAATTCGAGAGTCGAGTCGAGTGACGGTGATTAGGTGCTCGAGCTCGCCAGACAACATTTTACAATTTACTCAACTTACCGGCTGTTATAGGAAATTCGATAATTTTTCACACAGCACGACATGCGTTTCACATTGGACTTGTATAGTGAGAAACATTTAGGTGTCATTAAAAGGTGCTTATTATATTAGCTAAATGGCAAAACATGAAACGTTAAAATATTCACTTCTTTTCATTTTTTCCCTATAAAACAATAAAACAAGCGTGTTTACCCTGAACCAAAACGTTAAAATACCATTCGAAATCTCTTGACTCTTCATTACAGTACACATGATATCACATCTTATTTATATAAATTATCTGAAATATATTTATTTGTATAACCAATTATCGTCGTCCAATATTAACATATAAATAAACACGATTTATATCATTAAAGTAATCGTGTTGCGATTGACGTAAATAGAGGTGGGTATCTCGGTACAATTGTTGAGTTATGGACTTATGGTGTGATAGTTGGCGACAACTGGTTCTGGAGGACTAGTGGCTAGTGGCATGAAACCGGTCCCTGCGACTTCCTCGTAAGCGATTGAATTTGTTGAATCAGATTACGAAGGCTTTACCACCATGCTTTGCTACTCATGTTTTTGTAATATTAATGATAATAACACCCATGACCTGATTACGTTTAAAAGTTTGATAAAGCATAGCCGAGAGACTGTCAGCTGATTGCTTCGTGTATTGACACTGGCATGACTGTAGGTACAATTCAATTATTGTTGTAGTGCAAATAATAACATTAAAGGGCGTATCTTTTGCAGCTAATTTGAAACCTCTCATTCGACAAGAATGATTAGTATTGGCAGTGCTAAACCGTCAGACAAAACTCACGAAACGGAAAGTAATTGAATGCAAAACATTTATGCGGGCTTTTGTAAAGGAGTAATGAAGTAATAAATGGCGAAACAGATTTGGTGTTGTTAGAACAAGATTTAATGAAGCAAGTAAATGTAACCCAAGATCTAGATAGTAAATGCAGAAAATTATAGTTATCTTAAGAATTCTATTTACCAATCTTTAGTTGGTAGTTTAATTTCTCACAATTCTTGCATTTACACATTTAGATTTAACATCAGCCTAAACCTAAATTTTATTAAACCCATTTAACAATGAAACTCGACTTCTTTAAATGCAATATGGGAAAAAAATAAAAAATAATTTGAAGAACGTTTACTTAACTGTTTCCATTTATTTTCTTTAAGTTTTGATTAAACGTATTGCATTCTTTAAAAAGAAAAACAGCAGGACTCCTTTCTATATATTATTTTGTTCTTATACATGCTTCTTCGATACAATGGCGGATTATAATATTGTCAGACGAGATGACAAATGATTCAAAATATTGTGTTTTCATTTTCTCTCCAAAACTTCGTAGCAAATCAAAGCCAGGATTCCACCACTTTTATTAGAGCGAAGTTTCTCGAAAAATAGGATTTTTACTGAAGCCTAGTCCGGATAACAATAACAACGGAAAAAGTCTTAGAATGATGAATGTCTGGATTATGGATGTGTAATTCCATGTTTGTTAGAATTTTCCCGCTGTTTCTTTGTATTTAAAACAGATTACACCGCAATACCTAATTCGAGTAATAACAAATATACATTTTCCTGCATTAATTGCATTATACAAGAGTCATTTTAATGACGCATCATGAACACCGTTAACCGGACCTTCGAGAAGTATATTAACGATTCTTTGTTTGAAAGATGAATATGTTTACGAGATATGATCTTTGGAGAAAAAACAATGACTTTCTGATGCAACTAGTTATATTTGTTAATATTTTATTTGATGACTGATTGTTTAGCCTTCAAAATGAGTAATGTAGTACGTTTATTTAATCACGACTTTAATATGCATTTTAGCATTGTGAACGTCTCCATTAAATACGCTTCTAGGGTTAGTAATTCTGGCTTAATGACTTAAGTTAGGTAATAAACTAAACTAAGGTTGTCTTACTGTAGTTCTATGCGAAATAAAGTAATAGCTTATAAATGACCTAAAACATTAAACATACTAATTAATAAATTGTATTTAAACAGAAACACGGAGAGTTCGAGTGACTGACTAAACAGACTAAACTCCTATAAGTCCGTTAGGTTTATAATATAAACGTAATAACATTATTTCTGGCGACTTTTTTACAATATCTAAAGTTCATTTCTAATCAAGAATTGCAAGCTAAAGTCGTCTTATAATTAAGGACCTTAGTGTAGTAAACATTTACACTAAATGAAAATTATAATTAACACTAGATTTACCAGACCAGTCAAAATGACTGGTCTTGCAAGATCAAATTAAAATTCCTACTGCGTGTAACATTTTCTTTAATTCTTCTAATCTTCTTTAATTTATAACAGAAGAATTAGTTTTATGAATTTTATATTATTATTTTGTAACAAATATATACTTTTTTGGTTTAGGATGAAATAGGTAAATTTAAGCTGGTAAATCTAGTGTTAAATGTAGGAAATAATTAATAACTCTAGAAAAATCCGTTATTTTAACTAAACTATTTTAACTAACTACTATTGGTTTTATTTTAATTAGTTAAAAATAAATATAATATTGTAAAATTATTAAGCACTAAATAAAGTACCAAATGTAATTGTAAAAATATCTGCATTATTCGTATTTCGGGATGAATTTCTGTAAATAAAATTAAACACAACCAATGCTCTTTTTTATTAATGGCCTCAGATATCTATTAAAGCCAATTCTGCCAATGTCGAGTATTCTGGCAGCAACCCAATAAGAAATTATAAAAATTAAATTCACGCGTAAACCCTCATCTCAAAAAAAAACCAACTAATACTTTATGGCCTAAAACCGATTCGTTATGTCAGATGTTTTGATATCGATTATAATGACCGGCTATATAAAGATTGGCGAAAATGTCAATTTGCTGAGAAACCGGTTACCTATGTGTATCTATACTTCCTTATTGTTGATAAACTGCTTTTGAATTAACCTGTCTCATAACAACTCTGTATTATTGTTCATAATGTGAATCTATTACTTGTAGGTATTTTCCTATTGAATGCTAAGTCGTATTACATGATTAGTCCCACAAATTGCAAGAGTTTATTACGTCCGATGAATCCCTTTATCGCTTTAAAAATCCCATGATAAGTAAGGCTTGTTAATAAAGTGAACAACAATTAACAGATTCAACAAATAGAAGTCCTTATGTATTCAGAGTTGTCATCTTTCCAACTTTCAGATATATCAAATATTTACATTTGTACAATGATTGTACTGTGTACAATAAAATCCACTATAGATGCGATGATACGGTAAACCATTTTAATTTAAATTCTGTTTCAATTGGATTTACTAATGAAATTCTGCATTATAACTTGTGAGAAATAAAGCGGAGGAATTGTACTTATAGAAATAATTCTACCCTCTACCTATATTTATGTAGAGATAAAATACTGTTATAGTACCTATAGTAAATAAAAAAACTGTTTATACTAATATTAAGATATTTTCAAGTCTTTAGATGAACTCATCTAATAGTGTGGCTCAATTATGATTAGTATAGTATAGTAGTGTATGTGTGTGTGTGTGGTAGAGCCGCGAGCGCATGCATAAAGGGCGGTCTCATGCAGACTCATGATATAAAACTTGTTGCTGTTGTTCCTTATAAGAAATTGAGCGTTATATACAGTCTATACACATACGTTGGAGTAATTATGATAATGACGGAAAAATCCAGCCAACATACGAGTAAGAACAAGATCTGATCCACCGTGCCTTCCATTATGGCGAGTGCAACAAGAAAATTGTCACTAATATTATTTTATAGATGTAATTTTATACTCTTGCTTTTCTCATTAATTAATACCTCTTTTAGTAAACAACACCATAATCTAGTTAAAGAATGTACGCGAATAACCTCAGACACCATCATAAATTTTATTTTTCTGATGAATTTGTAGCTATAATTGATTGCTTTAAACCTTGTGGACTACAGTATATCACCATATTGATTTTGTCGATAAAGTAACGAAATTATTAGTAATACTATATTAAATTATTGAAAATAAATTAATCGTTTCCTACTTACTGTTATTTAAACCGTTACATCTAATTGTAATGTTTAATTATTACATTAGGTAAAAAAATAACAAGAGTTTTAATGATACCAAAACATAAAGAAGGTGTATTAGATTCGTTAATTCTTGTTTTTACCATGGAGTTAAATATACTAGAGAAGTCATGTTAAGGGAATGATGATTTAACAAACCAGCTTGGATGAAACTGTATGCAATTAATAAATTTAATTTAAATATAGAAACTGAAGACTGGTTAAAAAGTAATATGTTGGTCCTGGTGTCTTTGCTAGTATATTTAACTTAATGGTTTTTCATTGGGAAATTGGCATGGTAATAACAGTTTATATACCTAAGTGAATATGATATCTTCTGCTTAGCAGTTAGTGCAAATGTTCTAATTTTACTACGTAAATTCTATATAAACGTTGACAAGTTGTAAACTCAGTGAGGCATATAATAAAGTCGTCGTCTATGCGTGTAATAAATTATATTTGCAGTAATAAACGTAATAGCAGATAGTATAGTAAAACATTGATTTTTTTCCTTTTAATTGTTGAAAAGTTACAACTTTATCTATTTCTAATTCCATTGTAATTAAGTTTAAAATTGCACAAAAATGCACTTTATAATTTAACTAAATAGAGATTGCTATATATCATTAAGATAAGAAAATCAGCACAAATCTAGATTTGCACAGAAATAACAAATGTCATTAACAATGATAAGGTTGCCATGAAAATTATCTTATTTACAAATTACTTTAGCGAATTTAAACAAAAACTAAACCACTTTTATGTAGATATTTAAGTAAAATCATTTATTACATTGTAAAATTTTATCTCTCCATTTTGGACGAATGCATAATTTAAACCAGAGCAGTGCAGTCCTCCCATTGGCCAAGCCGTCGCCGCGCCTCTCCCAATAGCTATAATACTTGACTAGAGACAAAGTTTATTATACGTTTTTGGCTAAATTTAGCACAAATAGTCAAACAAATTATGACTAAAAACATAAGTAAGCAAACGCTTGAACGATTCACAAGACTTTATTACGTACATTGTAAAGGGTAACGAACTCATTTCTTTCCTATGTACATACACAAAAGGCTGTAACGCAATTATGATAACATAAATTGATTGATCACAGGGTTAAATTACTTATATCGGTCAAAGAAAAGGGTTTCGAGCAAGGTAATTAAAAATGATATAGAAAATATCAGAAAATTGAGTTATGATAAAATTTAAGAGCGAGCCCTACTCATGATGGTTATAAGTTTAGACTGTTGTTTTGGGGTAATACCACCAAACCTTCATTCTGAAACCGGCAGAGCGGAGGTGACTGTTGCTGAATTATTTCTCTGGCAGAGCAGTGGATTCCGCTCATGGATTGCATACTGAGCAAAGTGGGGTCATATACCAAATTAAGATTCAAATAAAAATAATTGAAACATGTTGACTGTACAGTGTACATAGCATTAGAGCAATCTCGTAATGTGCGCATCAACCAGTTTTCCTACTATACATTGACTAACAGCCTGTCCGTCTTATACTCATGTTAAAATGACTGACGTTAAGCTCTCGATCACGGATTTTATTTTTTAAATCATTTAATATTATAATTTAGTATAATATATTAAATTTAATATAATAGCATACTCTTAACTAGATAATTAACAAACTTTTGGGACATATAATGATACAGGCGATTCCAATTTTATTTAAAAATAAAATCAAGTGAACACGCGGGTGGTAAACCTTTTATAAATATGAAAAAAAAAACAGGAGGGATAAATCGAACTAGTTTTAAAACCGTTCATTAAAAAAAATACGTTGAAATATTTAAATATGTATAACCGGCCCATAATACTTATAATAATCTCTTTTAATAAGTTCCTCTTTGTTCGTTTAATTTTAGTACTTTTATATTAACAAACGCCGCGGTTTAATCAGTTGTTTACTGTGTATAGGAAAACCACAATTATTGGTTTATCGCTATAAAGGTACAATACGAGTAGGTATGCATAACAAACATTATTATTCTGACCTATTTTGACTGTAGGTACCATGACTTGCAATTTCATACGCTTAATAAGAAAACGAAAACGATAATTTACTGGATTGAATCGATTTTAGATATTTTCATACAGAGCATAGAACTGTTAACATTCTTGAAGAGAGCGAACAAAAATTACTTATAATGTTTTCATACATGATTCTCTGCGCTTATAATATACATATGTAAACAACGAGACCTGTGGCAGCACTTTTTCTACACATTTCTTTGACAATTATTTAAATGTAGAATTTAACCTAACCACATATTCGAAATAGAGATACATAATATCAGATATAGACTTGACTAGTCATATCAACATGTGCGACACGTGCGTACAGCAATATCGGACTAAGTCGATGGAATGCTAGTCGCGAACATTGCCGCGCGCGGGCGATACGCGTCCACATGTGAATTCAGTTAGCCTATCTGTTTTGTATAAGATCTTTTCGTTTTTTAACATTATGTTAACACTGCTATTAAATTTATTAATAAAAAATTGCGACTATTTTCACTTGTTTTACTTGCATCTCCGCAGCCTATTGACTTTCTCCTAGTTTTAACGTGGCAAATTAATACTACTCGTATATTATATCAAACATTTTAGGACAGATATTATTTAATTTAAAAACATTATATTTATCAAATAACATATTTACATTAAACTCATTTAATAAACCTGAATTAGCAGTTAACGTAAACTAAATTGAATAGAACCTTTGTCGGGTGATTTAAAATAGTGAATATGCGTTTATCCATATTTTGATGAGTATCGTATTCGTAACTAAATGCAAATGTAATGTAATGAATTAATGATTAAGTCAGCGGCAATTCTATGCAAAATTACTTCCTAAGTTAACCGGTCCGTACTAGTTATTGCCAATATAATTAATGCCAACAAATGAATTGTCGTGTAGAAATAAGAAAAAGAAATGAATTAGTTTATCTACTTAGATCGTCAATTTACAATTTATATATATAGACAAAAAAATCCGCGTCACGTGATGCTGTTGATTTTCTATACTTGAATTAAAATTATTAAAAATATATCCATTTCAAGTCTGTATAGTACTGTCACATTTCTATGCTTGTACCAATTTTTTTGAAAAAAAAATTTCGAATTGTTTTCGAAGATGATTTTACTAGTTAAAAATGGGAGTTACGCATTGTTTTGTAAAAGTAAGCCAAGGATTTAAGTTTATTAAAACTCATATCATCATTTTACATAATATAGTATTGAGTATTAATATGTATGTATTATAAAAAATAATAATAAAACATATTAATAGTTAAACAAATTATCTACACAAAGGGGATTTGCAATCAACTTTTACATCTCAATTAAATAATCATTTTCACCAGTATTATCTATGTAAAAATATCGCCAATAGATATGCGAACGAACATTTTGTAACAAAATAGAATCAATTAAATAACTAATTGGTATTAGGAAATATTGCTCGTTTATTATAACTATCAATGAAGTGTTTCATTTAGAACGTTACTTTGTACTAGTATATAGTAAGCAAAATAATGATGGTACTATTTGTCCCCTCAAGCCGGCATAGTGAAGGTGGCTGTTGTTTGCTCTCGTGGGTTTAGATATGCTCTTTTATCGTCAATGAAGAACATGAAGTAATTATATGGGTAAGATGACAATAGTAGCCTGAACCTTCTTTTTGCATCCAAAGATAGCACAGCCTAAAAACCAACTATAACCGCAGATGTTATTATTGCGGTATACTTAATAATCGTAATGAAGTTTATTTAGCTAATGTATGACGAAACGATTACGGCCAAGCGCGTGCGACTAATTACCATGTAACACGTAAAGTTGTGGTTTTTTCAGCAAACGTATGTCGTGCGTGGACTCAGAACACGAATTGTATTGCATTTAGCGTTGTAATACTTACACAATAGATGCAATAATGCAGAGAATGTAGGTGGGATTGGTATTAGCCAATTCATTAATTGTAGCGATAAATTGAGATGGATAAAATAAACAATAATCAGTGCTAATTGAATGTTCAATTATACATTTATAATTATAAATAGCTATTGTTATTTAAAGGATAATAGGTTTTATCCTCGAATGTATGTTTAAACGGAACGGAAGTACGTCTGGTCAAATTCTTTTCTCTTTACCTCATTGTTTGGCATATACTTTTTTAATATACTAGCAGGTTACCTAAGTAACAGGTTTTAAAATTTATTATATTGTTACAAAAGGCGTTAAATGTTGAAGACAGGCGGTGACTAAAATGACATTTGAGACACAGGCACCTCTAGTTATACTATATTCGCTTCATTGATATCTCGTTATAACTATATTTTTGGCACAATAAAGTTTTTATTTCATTACTTAATTTATATATATGTAGGTTACAAATTAAACAAGAATATAAGTTTAATAACGACTTTTAATATTTAGCGCACCTCGCTTCGCAACTCACCCAAGCTCTTCCCTCTTCACTTTGATTCCCCTTTCTTTCTCTTTCTCGTCTTTTGTCTCTTTCACTCACTTACGTTCCGTTTTATCTTAACCCCACATATATTTAAATAAAATAATGTTAATTTCTACAATTAGATAATTAGATTGCAATCACAACCTAGGCCTAAACAAAAAGAAAGATCCAACAACATTATGTTGAATCCCACTTTCTACAATCAAGATTGCACGTGACCTTCTCAACAACACTATTTCCCATACAAGTACATAATCAGAATCACACAGGAAGACATGCTTTAATCATGCTCGTAAGGAACCCGGCAGTAACCGGCTGATTGCTGTTCAGAGGTCACCAGCCACCTTCGACAATCGACGCTGCCCTTTTACAACTACTTGTGTACTACCATAAAGGGAAACACACGCTTCACTTTTAATATGTTTGAGGCAAGTAGAGTCTTGAATACGAGCTTCATACTATAGCAATAACAGAAAATGATTCGAAAATATTAGACCATCATGGTTGTGACGAGTATTCGGTTTTTAAATATTTGAGTAGTATTATAGTTATGCTTTGCTTAATATAGAGGTGATTGAGCAAACAGGAAAATGTTTCATCTGTATGATGCTCGCAAACAATTGCAACGTGACTGGCTCTAGCTTGAACAAATGAACCTGTTACAGTCACGGGTAAACCTCATGCTTCAAGTACGGGCAGTATGTTCATATGTCCATCTATTTTTTTTACATATACAATATGAAACGGTGTAATACGTAATCTCACTCCTGCCTGCGTGGAAAGTAGCCTTAATGGAAAATAAATGAAATTAAATATGTTTGTTTATTGAAGCAAGATTATATTTGGCAGTAACAGCGAATATTTCTTGAGAAATAAGTTGCGTTTAGTGGACATACTGTCTGAAGTCATTAATTAAATGTAAGCGTATTTTATTAACCAACAATCAATGTACAAGTAGGCGATGTTATTTACATTTCGTAAGAAGGTCACAAGCCATTTTTGTACCATCATCTAAAATAAACATTGCGTTAATACAACGAACTATTTATTTGCTATGGTTACGTTTTATTTATTTCGATATTATTTTTTTATTACAAGTGCGTGTTATTGGTGCCAAATAACTAAAACACAAATGCATTATGCGGAACTACCATTTAATGCACTGGGAATCACATTCATGCCCATAGGATGGCTTCAAAATTTCTTCTATTCAATGTCCGGTAAATGCTCTAGTTTGTAGTCGGCTATTGTATTCTTCTTTATGAATTGTATTTCAAATTAATTGTTTAAAATGTATGTGCAAATGCGCACTATTAAAATTTATTACATTAGTCATTTTCGAAACGGATGTTTGTTTTACTGATTTATTGTTACTTATTACCATCCAATAAAGAAGTTAATTGAAAATACATAAATTTGCAACATTAAATTACAATTAAAAGCTATTAAACAATACATGAATGTCACCTATAACAAAAAGACAATACATTATGATTATTTCATTGATTTCATTGCAAACAACGTCCGATAGACAAAATGCCAAAGCATTGTGGGCATCATCTTTAATAGCAGAGGCAAATCAATTGACCTCACTCGAGGACAACTTCTGCTCCTCACAACACAAACTTTATTAAACATTTCATTTTGAAATTTAATTTTAACCCCTAATTGTAAGCCGATAAGATCGTAAATTGAAATGTTATTAATATGCCGTTGTATATTTTTAAATAAATAATGTTCATTTGATAACTCTTGGAATATCGCTTGAAGCTCTCAATGATTTCATTCATAAAATTACTGAAAACACATTTGCAAACGCAAATTGCATACGAAACAGTAAAAACCAATTCAATTTTGTTTGCAATTTCACTGACTTATAAAATTTGATGACGTTTGACAAAAAAAAAACAACAACTGTTTTTTATATATCAATTATTACATTCCATTTATATTTTAAATAGTACTAAATAAAATTAAAAATATTAAAACATTTTTTGGGTTACTGTTTTTACACACGACTTTCTTTAAAGGTAAGGCATTTTTTAATAATATTCAAGTTTATACCGAATTTTTTGTAAATAAATCATACTTTTTAAATATATTTTAAACCAAATTCGCCATCATAAAACAATATTTAAAGAAACATAGTTTAGGAAAATATATAATTATCTCTGGAAAAGCTCCAGGTGACCGCCAAAATACTCTTAGTTTTTTTTAAATTTGAATATACATTGCACATTTGTTATTATTAAGTAAATAAAAAAGGAATACGATCTAAAGAATTATAATTGTGATCGAGAATAAAGAGTATCACGTCTCCATAACGTGTTTGCTACGCGATATGGTAATAAACATCGCCAAGCTTGCCTATCAACCTCCTATTTCAAAATTATTCCCATATGAAAAATGAGTTCGCTTACACGATTTTTATTGATATACGTTTGTATTGCGCAGTACATTTCATATACCTATCCTGTCCATATTCTAGAGCCTATTTTAATAATATTAATTTTAAACATGACTAAAATTGTAATCATACAATGTTTAATTTAATATTCAGGATAAAGCGGAACCAAAACGAACTTCTAGATACAACAATATTATCAATGTACAGTGATTGGTGCTTACTCGTTTTGCGTCGAGAATGTTCGGCACGTCATTATCTTTTCCGGTCATTATGGTTCTTTATGATTTACTGATCGATGCATTTTACATCTATTTAGGTACATATAACTAAAACTATTCTAAACATGAGTCATTAACAATTTTTAAGCATCGAATGGCCATTTTGTCTGCTAAGTTACAGAATACGACAACTTAAAACAATAAACACATGGATTCTAGATTTTTAATATTAAATTCTGAATTGTTGTTCCTTGTTCAAAAAATATTAAAAAGAAATAAAATTATAAATTAATGCCTCCATATTTAACAGTCCAAGTAGCTCAGTAAACAGGCAGCAAAGCTAGCAGATCAACCAGCCAAACCTGCTCTAAAATGCAACTTTTTGTTGCAGCTTCGCTCCAAGAAATTCTTATTGGTCAAATCGGAATTAATGCAGACGGGTGTCGAATTATATTTATATGTACACTGTGGTGGATTCAACACAGAATCTAAATGCTACATATCTATTATTTTGGCTAAAAATCAAAACATTAATTAAAGTTGCAAAATGAACACGCGTGTCTGTTGTTTTAAAACAAAATAAAACCCGAACCTTAGCGAATATTGCCGAACAAGCTAACCGAATCTGCGCCACAACATGATCGTTGTGTTTGATTTGAAAACAAAAATTTACCCATCGCCTCTGCTTGCTGTCGGTTCGACTCGCTTTGCCCGACGCTCTCAGTGCGCTGACAAGCGTGATACGGAATGCACGTGTGGTGTGGTTTGCGCGAGCGGTGACTCTGCGATATTTTCTACGATTTTATACAACTTAATAAATTATTTTTTGAAGTATACAGCTAAGGGAATATATATATTGACAACGTTCGGGACTGATCGCGCCGAATTTTATTGAAAACTGTGAGTTTCCGTATAGACGCGAGTTTTTGAAAAAGTGGAATAAGACAATTCGAAATAAAAGACGGTTTTGTACATTTTCGCTGTTGTGCGAAATTGTGTTCAAAAATTGTAGGCGTCAATAAAAAAAAGAATTCAACTCCAACCAACTAGATTAATTATGTAAAAAAAATAACAACGAACATTAAAATTTGAAGTAACCGTGGAAAAATATTTCATGAAATTGAACGTGAACTTTATCTTCAGAAAATTTAAGTGTTTTCGTGCATCAGTGGATCTGTTTACAGAAATTTGGATCAGAGAATAGTTCTGGAATAAGTGTCGACTATCAATATTGGAAGATGTCTACTGCCATTATGCATCAGTCTGCATTGTACGACTTTGGGGACCTGAAGTTGAAGGTAAAACATTTTTACATTAAAAATTTCAATATTATTGATTCGTATTTTTATATCTTTACGATATTTGTCTAAAAAGGGGGTAGGTAGGGAAGTTAAATGGTCGTGGCCATTTTTAAAAATATTAAATCTCATCAATATCATATTTTTAAAATCCTTGGATACGTTAATTTAATATTTTTTACGTAGATCAATTGCACCTAGCAACTTTTCTCGTTATAACCTCAAAAACTCCGTTAACTGTCAAAAAGTGACGGTTTATTATTTTCTAAACGTCTTTAAAGAATTCGTTTTAAATTTAATTAAATCTAAGCTTTCTGGAATTACCGTCAATATTTTTTTGCATTATGATTTTTTTATTAGTAGTACGTACGTGAATATACACTTTACATTGCTTACCAGTTACAACAAAAAAAAATATTATGCAGACTTTTTTTAAATATTTGATTATTAGCTATGTAGGCAATTAGTCAGGGGTCCACTAAAGTACTCCAAACATGCGGCAGTGTGATAAGGAATCCAATGTAACCATAGCTGCATAGTTGCAAGACCCTATTGCAATCACGTAAGAACCTGGTTTCCTCTCAAAAGTAAAAGTGAACTTTTGCAATGCATTAGATCAATTTTAATGTTATTAATAAATGCCAAAGCTGAGTTGTTTAGACGTATTTTTTTAGGCTTCTTTAAGTGTATGAAATGAAGCTTAAAAAATCGTAAAAAAGATCGACAATATTTAAAAAAAAACTACTATATCATAGATTGTATATTAAAATTCCACATAATCAATTTTATTTAAATTCATCAGCCAATGAAAAAATTAAAATCTGTTTTGAATATTATTATTGTTTGTAAAATGTAATTTCTGGGTGCGTATAATAGTCGTTTTTAATCTTTTTAAGAAATCATATAGCAGACTATCAGAATTTTTATGTTAATACCTACTTAGATAATCATACTACAATGGCTCTGCGGATGTCATTGTGATAATATGTAATTATTTTTATTTTATCGGTTAAAGCCCTTAATACTCTTCTTTGCATAACAATTATTTCGACATCACAGATTTACTCCAAAATGAAGTAGACAATGTTAGTAGGCCTACACTTATAGAGCTATTACGTCATCCATCCAAAATACCATATAATAAACACCAATTGTTTCAAAAATAAGGGGCAAATATACTCAATTGCGTCGTGAAATTTTGCTTGTGTTTCTTTTTAAAATGCTTCATTGTTATTGTTTACAGCTTTTTATTTATTATCGTCTACGTGTCGTGTTGATAACCTATTATCTTGAGATACAACGTGCATTAATATTCCTTTATTTTCTTCTACCAAACCTGCACGTCCATACTTATACATTTATATTTACGTGCTCAGCAAAGGATCCTTCTCAAATCTCAGCAGGGGTAAACCGAACAGACACTGCCCTGTACCGCCCTCCTCACACAAATAAACTCCTAAATTTTAAGCATTAAAGATTAAAATCCTTTGCACTGCGACTTGTATGGGTAGATACACATGCAAAGGAAAATAATCTTTTAAGCCATCACTTACGTACTGTTTTCGATTGTCATATCATGTATACCTGCTTCAATTTTTTTGTCTGTCTTTTTCTTTTGCGTAAATGACACTTGTCTGCTTAGAGCTGCCCCATTTTTACTTCTATGTAATAATCTCTAGCATATAGAAACACATGTGGATATTCAACAAGTTGTTTCATAACAACAGCCTCTATGTGCAGTGGTTAAACCGTCAATCAGTTACGCAGAGGTTTCGGGTTCGGTTCCCGGTTTATAAATATTTATAAGTGAAAAATGATAGATATTTGCTTTGGGTATGACATGCTTGTGATATACTTGTCTTGACGCTCACAATACCAATCCACCTAATCGTTACACACACGTCTCAACAAGTTAGCATTTCGGAGTTTCAGTTCACGTTCCAGTCGAATAACAGTAGCCACTATACTCTCTGTTATATAAATAAATAGTTAGGTATATGTATGTACTTATGTTATAAATAAATATAGGCAATCGTTGATAAGTTGTGGAATATCGGATAATGTGATATCATTGTGTTATCATAACAAAAGTAGTTCGGTACTCACTTATAATAATACCTAAATTAGTTGATATAATATTGATAGTGTTTTATTTCTTGTCAATTACCTAGCTTCTGGTGCTAAAATGTATAAGTATACCTACATATATGGAGCTCATAATTTGTTTAGATATTTTTACTATTTATTTGGGACGTCATGTAACCGTTATAACAATTACTCATAGATTTCATGTATAAAAAAAGCAATAAATCGGAAATGATGGGATTACCTACTATATTATCGAATATAGAAAAGTGCACCACAACCGTTGCCCTTACAACTTCTACCTGCACTTTATTTACAAATACACCCGCGTGTCCTTATTGTGTTGGTCCTTCTTTTTGCTAAGTTTACCTGCATAAAGGACTCTTTGTTAAGATATTCCTTTTTTTACAAAAGATAATATTCCAGACTTTTCATATTTGAAATAAAACCTGTACGATAACAATAGTTGCCCTTTCATCCCCTTACCCGTCCTCCTCCCTTCCACCCCCTCGTTACCTGTGAAGCTGAATTTGTTAGCATCTATACAATTCCCTAATTCAATAAGCGGTTGGCAAGTGCCAGTTGTACTGCCTGTAGAATCCATATTTTATATCTGTGTCTTATAGAATTGTATTTTAAAAAATGATACGAACTTGTGCAATGTAACATTAGAAAAATAGTATTATGAATACAGCAATGTTTTTCATATATAAATGTTAGATGTTTTACGCAATATAGCAAGTGTAATAATATTTAGTTGGTCAGTAAGGCGTGTAATCTCGGAGTGCGGTCGAGCGTGTTCTACGCAATATTCACCGGCATTTGGTTATAGTAATTTATCAATACTTAACCATTACATATACTGTAAATTACTGTACCAGGCAATTAGTTACAACACCACCGATAACTGTGTTACACCCTGTATCTAATTTTTTTAAAAAACCATGTGTTTTATAAAAATTGACGTTATTTCTCTTTGCTATAAATGTAACTGATATTATGATATTATTAGTTTGAGATAAATTTTATTTATATGTATCTGTTGCTATAGATCGATATTTATATAAGTTAAGAAATTACGTTTTAAGTCCTTTTAATAAAAATGATTGTGAGTCTTCTTTACCTATACATAAATATTGTCAATGACTATACAAATAGCTTTCCACACTTTTCGCAACTTGAACGTGGCTTTTAACAGAGGCGATAGCAGGCTATAAGTTGTAAGCTAACATCTTCGTACTTACAACATCTGCGCTATTGCAGAAAACTTCGCCTGCAAATAATAATCGATCGTAGGAGCAGTTGAGTCGATACAATACAAGTAACTCGAAGCATTTCCTCTTATGCATTGGTCAGAGAAACTTGAAGTCGCGTGGGATTAACATTTTAAAGGCGCCATTTAGCGAATGTAACCTGAACAGCACCCATTGAGCCGTCAACCATGGAGAACCTCAAACAATTATGTAGTGTAATTTTGTATATATCACAGGTGATTGGAGTGGAATATTAACTTACAATTAACACGATTATATAGTTTCAATATGTAATCTTTCGTCTGTCAAAACATGGCATACCACAGTTAGTCAAACAAACTGAAAATAACCCGTTCTGGTAATGTTTTCAAGGAAACAAGTTGTAATATAAAGCAGAGGGTTGGTTTTATGTAGCTTGTGATGCTCGTTCGTCCATGAACCGCGCTGCGTAGGCCAACTCCAACGGCCGAGATCGTAACCGCCACCGTACTATTTTTAGCCGAGTCCTTTCTCTGGTGACGAGTTGCGCCGCGGACGTGACTCAACTCTTTGTTCCCGCGTGCTGTTATTGAAAAAAGGACGCCTGCCAGAAAGAAACGCACTCCCTTGAAATACAGTCAATACTTGAAGGCGCTTTCCAAACACGCGTGAATATTGTTTGTGTTTTTAATATGTTGTTCGCCTTGGGAGACGAGTTGCTTAATGTGAAGAAGCCATTATATGCCACCTCTAGACACTAATTTGAAGCAAAGACGAATATTTTATGTGGCCCTGTTGTATTAACGTTGCGACAGTGGTCTTCGCAATATCGCCCACGTTTGTACTTTTGTTAGTTTTTTCATTTTATTCTACGGGTAGTCGAGTCAGTACATAAATGTTGATCTCATCGTTCTCAGACACAAAAGGTCCATACTTTATTTGATTAATCCGGAGCTAAGTTTTTGCGTGCTTAGACGTTAATGCATTTAGCACGAGCTCATTACCGATCAGTGTGTTCGCTTGTAGACTTCGCAATGAATATATAATGCGATGAGCTCTGACACGAAGTACGTACATAATCGGTACTTAGTTACACAGTTTACTTACCTCTTTTATTCTGCGCCCTGAACTCGCAGTGCACTCGGTGTCGTAACACTAGTGAAGGGCCTCGACTTCTAAGGTTACATAAGGTTTAGTCTACAGATATCGACGGAAACTTCCATCATAGTTATGAAAAATTAATACTACCGCCCAAACTCGTTATTGATTTAATGACTAGTGTTATTTTATCCTAAACATGGCAACGGTCAGTTTCATACAATTAGATATATTGATTCGTTTCTTTTACGCTTATATCTAACATAACATTGGGGTCAAATTTGGATTGTTCAATTAGTTTGCGAATCATGTTGTTAATATGCGCATTTTAATGATAATTTTATTCGATGATCTTTAAAAAATGCACGCTCAGTGAACACAGAGATGTTAATAAAACTGTTCAAATGACCTTAAAACGCCGCATAGGTCAACGGTTTATCCTTATTTACTATATTTATATTTAAACATAGTAAATAAGCTTAGCTTTATTTGGAAAATATCTACTTTACATATTTGGCATTCATTCATAATTATTATCAGTTTTTGATTGTCTTTACTCTGCGAGCGTCGTGGTTGACGAGGCATGTCTCTTTTCATTAGTTGCTTAGCATTAGTAAATAGTGTCATTAGACGAGTATAGTTGTAATAGTGCGATGCTAATTGTTTCCCCAGTTCGAACGATTCACGCGGGTTCAATGCCGGACAAATGTTTCGTTATATTGTTGATGACACGATTTGTAAGACGCGAATCATCCGGAACTCTTCAAGATTCTTTCAAAGGCTTTTTGCAGTTTCTTTGTTTCTAAATTGACAAAGAAATGTGTATAATGAATTTACAAATAGATTACTTATTGCCCAACGTATTTATTTAAGTAAATTTAAATTATAGATGGGTGTCATTATTTTTGTGCAAATTCACAACTAATGAGGAACGAGTAGCCAAGAATGTATCAGTTTAAATAATTCAATTTAATATTATAGTGCGGAAGTCGGTAATTCATACTTCCTAAAGCTGCCATTTTAAATAAAGTGGGTAAAGAGAGCCTTCTTGCAGTTTTGGCATACATTCGCCGGAGCAGTTACGCCACAGCGGTCGCTATCGAGAACACCGCGTAACACTTTTACCATTGCCAGCAGCAATGCCGGCCACAGCACGCTCTCCTACCTACTTCTCGACCGCCGCTTTACATAATTGCTCGTAAAGAACGCATCGACTTATGCAATGCAAAAACATTTGATATTCATGTTGAGTTTGGAAAGAGGGTCACTGATGACTCGGTCAAATCACACCATTTTCTAAGACATGATCGATTGCGATACGAGTGCAATAATTATGTGCCCAACTATTAACGGATGTCGACTGTTTCTGCCATCGACGGGTTGTGATGTCTACATCTGATTTTATAAGACAATAGCCAATTAACAACAAGCTTCGTTGTCGTCTATTGTAAAATAATAGCTCATCAGTTCAAAAGTGTATTGACGAATATTATATCGCTATATTATGATAATGTACCTATTACAACATCATATAATTTGCGGAAGACCTACTATCCCCATTCGCGGGCTCTACTATTATGATACATAAACAAAAAGTGCAAGTTAGATGACGTCGGGGAAGTATTACAGCATAGCACTCGCGGCAAGGCGAACGGAGCGACATTCTCTTGCCGAAACGGTCTTAACTTTCTTTTCTCGTTTCGTAATGACACGCCTGAACGGAGAGGAGCTGTCGCGAGATGGCGCCGAGTAAGCTTTGGCGCCATTTCACAACAGCTTCCAGTTAACACGACTTCATTTAAATTAATAACAATCCCAGTGACAGATAATGCCAGCATTATTATTGTGGGCATGCGACACATTAGGTTCCTAGTATGAGTCAACAAACGAGATAATCTTCTGTGTTATTAGTAGGATAAGCGTTTGAAATATAGTTGAGAATTTATATTTGTTGTTTCAGGGAAAGAAACAAAATTTAAACACATTTGTCGTGTACATCTTTATCGTGTTAATAATGTAGTCGCAATCGGCATAAGGCATGTCCCACACGATTGCAGTTTGCATAAGAGAGTTGCACAAAACTGCGATTACTTACTTGCATTATAATCCACACGTGTTCAGATCTTAAAGCACTCCTTTAAACATACTTTCGATCTCTTTCACTTTTTATTGCCAAAAAGTGAATCCTGCTTTTCATGAACGTTTTATAATATTTACAATTTTACATCACCACTGTAATTGTTAAATTTCACCTCCCAATTTATTTGTGAAACTTTTTTCGCTGATAATAATAAAATTAGGTAATTGTACTTTATAACGTCTTACACACGAGCCCTGTATGTAGACACACGTATATTTATAGATGTAATTCAACAAATTTAAAAGGTCAAAGTTGTTATTCTGTTATAGCTAACGATATCGCCACATGGTTAGACTTTACGCACAATCCAGACGCTCTTATATAGTCATACAAGAATCAAAACAAACATATTCTAATGTCAAGATCTATATTAAATTACAAACAATAGTGTTTAATATGAAATTACTTAAGTAGTTAACCAGGGCACCGGGCCTGTTCATTAGCAATCGCTGTTGCATTAATGTGGATCCATATAATTAACTAAGAAACGAGTATCGGCCCTATTTTAAATTGTAATTAAACACATTCACCCGTATGTACTGCGCAGTTGTTTGCTAATATTGTGGTCTGTTGGTGTGTCATCAGCTTTTTTTTAACATGGCAACACTTTACTTGTTTAGAATTATTATTGAACCAGTGTTTGATTGTTATCTAGTTCAATTCATGTTTTGCTCGTTAACTAATATGAAAAGAATTACACAATTTCTACTATACCATGAAACTATTATTAATTTTACTTCTCTTTTGCGATATTCTACAATTTCAAACACTATAATTTTAATGTCGTAAAACAAATGCTTGTAATGCACTGTGAATGTTAACTATCTGCTAATTATTTATCAAAGTGCCCGCGAACCTCGTCACATTCTACTCCACGTGTAAACGTAATTACCACGTATTATTTTGCAATATCGAAACACTATCGACAACAAAACGTTGTTAGGCTTTTGTTTACATAACGAATTGGTTTTAGTGTTGTATTGCAACTTAAAATATTGAAAAACAATACTTACTTGTGGTACTCTAGTTTTTATATCTTAATAAATATGAACGCTATCTCAATACAGTTATTATGCCATCATAAGGTTAACGTATAATTACGCATTTGATCCTAATGACATCCAGCACAATATCATAACACTCAATTCATTATCATTACATAATAATAAACTGCTGCAATTGCAAAACTCAGTGGATCAATGTTTACAATCGTCCGTCGTCCGATCTCGATGACCGCGATCACGTCTTAGAGCGATAGTAATGTGCCCGTTTATGGATTCTGTGTCAATAATGAAAGGAAAGTGGCGCGTCAACTCGCGTGGGTCAGTGTCGACTGTCGTGTCACTGTTATGTAATAACAATGAAGTTACAAGTAACACCTTTTGGGAAGTTGCGTCGGATCTGAATATTATTGCCTCCCTTTTAGCTTGTTGCTATGGCCTAACACGTTGCATTGCTATGACACAATATTTGTTGCTGAGTCAATTACCTAATTGTTTTACTATCAGTTATGTATTGACTATGCAATTCATAAAAGTTATCTATTGCATTAATATTATGTAAATTAATCAATTTAAATCAATTTTTTCGTTTCCATAAAGATCAATCATTAATGTACTTAGTTGTAAATGTTAGATCACAAAAAATCCCTATGTTTTTACTTGAAAAAGTCGCAACAACTAATAGTATTTGCGACATAGCAATTTGTGCGTGGGCATGTAAACCTGTAAGAGCTATTGAACTGCACAAGGTCTCTAGTCGTTTCCTGTTCCACTCGATATGTTCGCCTCTCCGTTGTCTTTATAACTACGAAACATGCGAATCATAAAGAAACGAACCTTGAATTTTTTCCATCAGCACTATGTGAAGCCTCACCCTTGGTAAACGGATATACAATGTAACCTCAAAATCGAAGTAACTTTATAACGGATTTTTATGGTAAAAAGCAATGTGTCTTAGACATAGTCTGGCTCTAAGTTTTTGCGCGACCAATTGTGGTTTCTGTTTCCGAACGTGTCGTTAGGAAATAAATCAAGGCATTGTTTATATCGCGTACACTTATGATTCGTATCTCGTACGGAGCCGATTGTTTCGTGAGACCACGAGAGCTGAATGGAATAAATATTTTCATGTTCAATAAATTTGCGTGCATAAATATTAGTATGTGCGTTTTTTTTCTGACTCGGGCTTATCATATATTTTGTTTTATCATCGATAATGAATATGTAATTATATATTTCGTAAAGTCGATACATTTATTTTTGTGAGCTTTATTATTGGGGCGCTAAAATAAAACGAAATCATTGTCACAGTCCGTAGTCTCGGTGCATTATTAAATCGGTGCACATCATGCATCGATGCTCGCGAGTGCACTGGGTGATCAAGGACCCATGAAATGTTACATGCAATTACCTGAATTCCTACTTATTTATGTAAGGACTTTTTTGCGCAATTTCACTTTAATTGCAATCGCGTTACTATAACGGTTTAGTTAACAAAGGGTAAACTATTCATTTCCTTTCTCAGTAGAGTTGTTGTAAACTGAGGGTTATTTGTTCTCGTTTGTAGATAACTCGCCCAAAGCTTAAGCATTAACAATCCGGAATTGAATGTTTGACCTTCGAGTCTTAAAAGACGGTTGTATTTATGAATGTAAGTTATTCTTCTCGTACACACACAACACAGGGTCGTCAGTATTATCTGATACTACTTAAATTACAAATAATAAAGTTACAATGTTTAATTTATAATTTCGTTCGTAATGAAGATTTTAATGACTCAATAATTTATAACACAAGAAAGATAGGTTCTCTGTTAATTACCTTGTTCCTTAGTCTGCTTGTTAATTAAGTAAAAAAGGCTACCCCTCAACCTGTTTCACTTGTTTGATATTTGTAAATAGAATCAGAACACCGTGACAAGTGGGGTGCCGTATGCCACCACGTAACCGAGTATGCTTCGGTGCTTCCTGCGGGCTCCGTGAAACCCACCTTCACGTGCTTTAGGTCTCATATTGCCGGGTTTATTTTAGGCAAAACGGATGTGATTGTTCTTCTTAGATACTATGGCCTCACTATCGTTTATTGTTTATATTAATTTATCACATAAAAATCGTCTTGTGAGCTGTGACGCAAATGATAGCTCGTAACAAAACTAGTACATGAGAGTTCAGAGATCAGGCGAGGGTATCATCGGTGGACTGCTGCAGAGATAACGATGCTTTGACGGCAGGAATAATGTGGAAGTTTGTTCAACTTTGAGTACATGTCGTCACCTCATTTTATTTACAGTTTGTTAATGCTCGCCTAAATATAATCTTGTAAATGTATCCTGTTTAATTGTTGATATATTCTCTGAAATATGTGGGCTCTTATAGCGATATTCTTATGCACACGTAATAAACGTCAGCGTACTAATGTTACATTATGTTTGTTTTGTTACATGTGACTTGTTAAGACGGTCATATTATAATTATGCTCGGTTCTAACAAAACACTTGGATATTAAACTCAAAATCATTATAAATACACTTCATACAAAATACCAAACATTACACTTATAAGTGGATTGACCTAGTTCCATTGAAAGTAACCGAAATATAGGGGAGTATTAATTTAGACTGCTTGCCCATCTCAGACCGCGGACAGGCATCTTAACACTAAGCAAAATAATAAGTACTTCCACTACGTCATAGAGGCCACTACACACAGAAGCATTCACAGGCTGAAGTACTATAAAAAGGACAGATATAACATATGTTAAAGGGTTCTTCTATACATTCATGTTTGGTTTTATCTAAATGAGTGGTTAGAAGCGGTTCGTTGCAACGCACGCGGAGCCGAGCTGCATCGCGTAGCTCAAACGAAAGTGAAACTTGTTACTCCGAGCTGCCGTAATCGCTGGTTCTCTATTTTTGTAAACCACTTGTACTATGAGTGGGTCTGTTTATACTCCGACATAACAAAATAACTTCGTTTATCATGTAATAAAAATTAATATGTGATTATTTATGTAGGTATTTCAAAAACAAACGCGTTTTAACTTAATTAAAAGACTACGCGACTTACTATCGTGTTTATTTTGTTTGATTATCCAATAATGCAATATTTTGAATGCTTTGCAACCATTGCTGATTGAAAGGTGTGTTAATTTAGTGAAAATGGAATTGTGGCATTTTACGTATACATTATACAATACATAAGCGTTAGTCACCTATCGCAGACAATCAATGTTTTATATTCACGAAATACCTATTATTAATATGGTGGTACGTACGGCGTTAAAATTACAACTATACAGGTTTAAGAACATGCGAGGCCATTCCGCATGTGCTTAGGACACCATAAATAATGTGATTTAAACACCGACGAGCCGTCTTATATTACAAACTATACCTACCGTATGATTTAACACCCACAACACAGCCTCTAAGAAACGTGAAGCATTGTTTCTAGCCTTAAGCTATTCCGTTTATGTTACGTCGTTTCGAACACTTCAATATGCAATCCTTGTACTCATAACACACGATACCAGAGAATTACATTTGATCCAAGCATCGAAATGTCCGTTAGCTGTAAATAGTTGTATATTATAACCAATGAAATGCTTAATTTTTTTATAAATTTAAATAACGAACACGATGTAATTTATCAAAAGTTCAAACAGAATTGACTTATCAAAATTGTTAATTGCGAAATGTTCGTTACTCCGCAGCGGATGTAGCACATGTGTTGAGTTGGCGACATAATAACAGGCAATTAGCGAAGATGTCTTGCAGCGAGATGTTCGCACAATGTGGCCCGCACGTTGTCGCCTCCCCGTTTCCGGCACAATATTACCCACCCTCAAACAATTTATATGACCACTAAGCTCAATTGAACAATTGAAGACGAATTACAAGGCGATTAGGTTTTACCCTCAACTTCTTTGGGAACTTGGAACCCCATACATACAGCGAAAATAATTGTTTAATAGATACACGTAAAATACATACCATGCCTAAGAATCCTCTGCACCACTTTCATTTTCTAATCTGTATTTTATAATCAATTATAATCAAACAAGTTATCGTAATTAACAATAATAAAGATCCTTAATTTTAAATACTCATAAACCGTTAACATTACGAACAGGCAGGCAATTAAAAAAATAGCTTAACGTTTGACTTGTTTTAATTCCCTCGTTAACCAGCTTATCTGCTCGCGGGCAGTTAATGCTTCCTTATTACATTATAGTAACTTTATTTAATAATCGCACCAGAACATCCTGGTTACATGCACATTTATTGGTGTCTCTCTGCTGCTTGTTGCAAATAAGATTTACATACTTTCTTGTTTGTTAATTAAAAATAATAAAAAGCACTTTTACTTTTAATTATACTATGCAACACCTTGTCACTACCGCAGAAAACTAAATGAATTTATTTTTTATGCTTGCATAAATATTATTTATTGCTAGTTTTATTATTTGCTTTCGAGGGAGACAGAAGTGTAAATAGATAAATTCGACGCCAACGCTCATTTTAACAGATTGTGAAAATCTTGCTCAAGATAACCAAGGCGAACTACCTCAAACGCTATGTTAGCACACGAATTAAGTTGAACAAGTAAATAATATAATTTCTTGTTTGCGCATTGATGTGCCCCACAATCCACAGCATTTATGTAACTATATTCTGTTTTGGCGGTCGTTAAGAGCTATAACGCTATTAGTATTCAAATAACTTGAGTTTAAGTCGCGATCGCTTCAGAGTGCATTCTAATCGATGTTTTAGTATTCTACGCCCATACGCCGTCTGTACAACGCATACCTTAGGTCCTACCAATCTTGTTGTACCCTTTTTACTTAGAGGTTTTCTTTCAAAAAAGTACTGTTATATCTGCCTAAAAATTACTTAAATCCATATTTTCGTTCGTTCGTTCGATATAAATAAATAAAAAATATAAGTCACTCGACACCTGCTCATTTAAATTATTTGAAACATTTACATAGATTGATGATAGGCCATGGGCTTTAATTGCGATGAGTCGAGCGAGCAGAGCTGTTGCTGTATGAGCGGTGGCAGTAGACTGCGGTACGATTGCGACGTGATCGACTAGTGCTGTAATTACACTTACTTAACTGCAAATCACTACGGACATCATTATTGGCTTGCTTTTTACTTATCTATTGGCTGTCCTTATATATTCACAAATACATTGCCAACATTATAGTTATCGCAGTTTTTTAATAACAAAGCTGTGGAGTACATTGTTAATTGTCAATTTTATTGCCGTTAAATAGAAAATTATGTTACAATATAATTTATTTGAAAGCAAATGAAATTTATTGAGCCTTGAGTTGTCGACTTTGTAGGCAGGTCGGCTTTATTTATGTCGTTCTTTTGATAAAATATGTTCGCTTACCTTAGAAATGAAGTCGATGACGATAAACAAGATAGTCATTTTTATACAATTTTAAGCAGAAACTTTACGCTGTTACTACATATAATACAATTTGTAAAAAAGTGAAAATATCAAAGTTTATTGCTGCAAATAAAGTTTTCATTTGTAATTCGCAACGCCGTTCGAAGACGTAACTAATGTATTCTGAATTGCTTTTTCGAGCCTAGTATGGAAATGGCGTAATTTTAGGTGATTATGTCAGCTGTTCCATAGAGTGCGTGGTGCTAGAGAATCCCTCGTAGTGGAACAGAGCATTGTTCGTGGGTGCAATATAACAAAGGAATGTGGGAGTTTCCATCACATCACCGCTGCCGCTACAGGCTGCGGAGAAAGTAGCACAGCCCGCGGCAAGGCCGTCCGTCTCGCCGACCTTCAGCATCGCCACGCTTCCGGGATCCACATAATGCTATAAATAAAACATGTGAAATAATTACGGTGCCCATGAGTGGTCTAATCTTAGTGTATACTTCTATGATATATAGATGGAAAGTCGTTACATGCGCACTTCAAATTCACACTTCCATTGCGTAATTAACGGCTGTTTTCACTTAATTACTAAAGTATGAGTTGTCAATGTAAGTGATGCAGATACAAAGGCACACCTCGACTGTTGTTACAAGTTTGCGTGTTGGCAGCACGTGTTACGACATTGAAGTGCAGTCGTATCTAATGGCGTGCCGCACGTCCCAGCAGCAATTGTACCGTGGATCCGCCACCTACAGTCCGTAGATCTCTGACTACTATTTGCTAATTGCTTCACACAACAACACATGACATAAAATACAATTTCGAGAATACATGTTTGATGAAACGTGTCGAAAACTCTAATCGAATTCGGTTAAGATAACGATTGCCAATTCTGAATACTAATTAAGTTTTGTATCGCATCAGCAAAACATTCGAGTGGTTTCAACGCGGCGCAGAACTAGTTGTTCATAAATATTTAATTAATATTTGGTCGGCGAACTCTTTTTGTTAAGCCAAGGTCGCAAGTCTCTAGGCGGAGGTAAAAATCATCATGTTATGCTTAGAATCTATTCATGAACGTGATTCGTTTTTATTTGCACCAAAAAAATTTGTTTTTTTGGTTCGGTCGTTTGGTAGTGGGTTATGTTTGAAAAAATGTGTTTGAGAAAGAAATTGTTACAAAAACAAATAATTATGTGTGACATAATTGTATGCTTTTTATTAGATGTAAAGCAAATATGGAAGAGCATAAGCATAAAGTTTGGCAAACATCCTGTTATCTTGTACCTAATATTAAATAAACCAATCGCTCTATGACTGATAGCCAAGTAAGTTGCTATTTGATAAACGATGGATAATAAACATTAGATTTCACGTGCTGAGTATTATAACTATTATTTAAATGGATTATGGTAGCTACATATAATTTTATTTACTTTAATTCATAATATATTTTCATGTAATTAAATCCACGTCATTTACAATTTAAAATTATAATTAAGATATAAATGCTTGCACTCGTTTATCAACCTACTATTGCGCAGTACGCTTAAATTTCACATTAGTTAGTAATTTTCCGTGCATTTGTCTGAAATATTTTTGTATCATATGAATGTAAACAACGGCATGTAGCGATACGAGCACTGAATTAACGTCCCCAATTCAATTGAACCATTCATTAGCACAAGTGGCCCCGATCGCTTCGTTTATGCCTTGTCGACCGGCTGACTTCAGACATCACTCAACTGTACATATAGTATATACAACTGCTCCAAATCCCCAAATTGATAAGCTTCGTAATATTATTATACTATGAGACGGTTAAAAATTAAAAAATATCATTGAACATTATGTAGGCAGGGGATTTGTATTTAAGTCATCTTTAGCAACACGGAGTTCGTGATCCTCACGAGGCCTTCGCGCACTGCCGGGTTCAATTACACATCACCCGGTTGCATTTAAAATGACGACTCCCATTATGGTGCCAGTTCGTGACTCCGTACGTTTCAAAGCTAGTGGCGTAATGTCGTAATTTCCATGTGCGATGTACTTAATTGAAACGCGTTAACGCGACTAACGAGGGACGGAAAATGTGGGAGTTATCATCATGCAGAATCGGCGCTGAGTGAAGGTCGGCCATGTCAAACGTGTGACACAACTTGGTTGAATTTGTAAATTAAATGATTTATTAAGGAAATTTCTAATAACCCAATATAAATGGATACAGCATCTCATAGATCACATGATCATTTATAACACATACTATAGTATAAATTTATAATTTTAAGTGGAATCGTGGTATTATAACTCGTCAGACAGTGACCGATGCAGCTTATTATTGTTGCAGTTTCGCATGCGCCCACACTATCCGCCTGTGCTTGTCATATCTCACATGCCTATTCGATATTGAACACGTATACCTATTGACTTTGTAAATAATTGTGTTTACATAAATAAGAGGAAATCTTGAGCAACCTTCTCTAATTGTACAAAATTCGAGGAACCGGTGTTATCTTATTGACGAAATTTCCAGATTCATAAATATAAACATTTAGATGTATTTCAATTATGAATTTTAATATAGTTATCTGTTGACATTTAGATAATGCCTACTCATATTTAATAATAGTAATTTAATATACGCGGATGTACAAGTAAAGGACCACGCAATATAAATTTATAATATTTGTTATTTCGTTATGACTTGGTTATGTTTGCTGATATACAACTCGCCTAATAAACGGGTTGTATTGAAATCGACAGTAAAATGAATCACTCACGTAGCAGTAATCTGTACGTCTATGTGTATCCCTACAATTTCTCCGGGCAAGTCAGTTTTACTTTCTTATAGGAAGTGGGTTCGCTTTCGTTAGCGACCGGTCGGCTTGGTGTAGCCGCGTTCATTCCCACATCTATTGTGAGACACTTTTGTACGCACCCACCATGTAATTTACTTTTTACGTAAATATTACCTCAGTGTCAGCGTTATATGAAATTCGCTTTCTTCATAATTATTTTCTTTGTTTACAGGTTCGGTCGGAATACTTAGACGATGGTGAATTAACAAATATTGTGAGTATTTTTGTAAAATGTATTATACTTATCGCTCGTATTATTAAATGAAGATTTGGATGCCTGTAATTAGTACGTGGGTGCATATAGTTAAACCTGTCAAGTGGTTATAGATGAAAGATGTAACGTAACAATTTCTTCCTTATGATAGTATTACGTGTGTTTCCACGGGTTATCTATGCGCTTGAGTCACATCGTTAAGTGGGGAAAGCTGGGGCTAGACGGACTGACTGACGCAACAATAAAAATTATACGGACAAAGGAATTGTTGCGACGAGACACTGACGTCGCTGTGTGATACACTAATGACCACGCTCACAATAGATATTTTTACACAATTGTAACGCACACCTTTGTCTTTGAACGTGTCATAAGAAAACACATAATCGTGACAACTCCGAATGAAGAGAACAAACATTTATACAGTTCACCTTTGAGATACTTGATGGCCGCTAAGCAACATAAACATTGACAACATTGTTTACTTCGGACGGATCTGCAAATCAGCTCGAGCGGCGTTTTCTCTCTATAAATAGGGAGGTGCTAAAAGCTGCTTCGCCGGGGGGACGTGTTCCCTTCGGCCGAGGGATAAACAGAATTCTGGCCTTTGTTGACGTTCGCTTTACGGCTGCCTCCACCTCGTAAGACGCGCCCTTTACGATTGTCGAACTTTAAACACCAACCACTACGTATTTAATACCTATATAATCCGGGGTACAAGGCAACCAATCAGACACTATTTCTCTGCAGATTTGTTTTGCTTTGATACATAGCGTACTTGTACTAATATGAAAATACACCTACAAAGTATTTACTCAACTAGTAATACATGTATCTCTAATGACTACAAAAAAAATGCACAAGGTGAAATATTAATTCCGCAATAATGTAAAATAATAAATGTGCCTTTAACAGCCCCAAGTGGATTTATGCTCGTTTGTTACAATTGCGGTTAATGCGTCATTTAATTAACCATAGCTGCGCTCGTTGCTCCACCGACTGACTACTTACGCACTGTCACGCCGTGATTCTCATAATGTATATTGTAATGAATCCATCAAATTGTGTATTTTCCACATTATTTGCAGTTATATCACGTCAACTTTGTTATTCCAACTAAATTGACCCACACGTTATATTTAGAAATGTAATAATCCAAAACTACGAAGGAAGTAGGTCCATTTGATTAGCGATGAACGAGATTCAAAGGTTAATGGGTATCTTGACAAGTCGTTGGGCTCCACGCCTCTATCGGTTAGGAGGGGGACCCCAACATCTTGACGATACATATTTTCGCGCAATCATTCAATAAAGTGGATGACGACAATCAGAGAAGATCCTCCCCTCTCAACTCGCCAAAGAAATGGGCTAATTTTGTATTGTTCGCAAGTTGTTGAACGTTGTTAGATCAAAGCAACAACGGACATATTTTAAATATTTAAATAGAATAATAAAGTAATTGCTTGAGGTTCGTATGATAAATGAGAACAAAATAAAATCGTTATACGTTCACTTAAATATCTATAAAGAACGTTTTTGATTAAAAGCAATTAACATTCAATTAAACTCTCTTCGCTTTTGTTGTTTTGTGGCGGGATGATTAATTTGTATGAACAATAAGATACTATTTCATCGCTCGGCTAAATTTAGTCATATTACTGCTATCTTATCTTCCCCCCTGCTATGAGTGCTCAAACAAGGTCTTTGCCATAATTTTCTCTTGAAATTTCCGTCATTTTTATTTTAAAATTGCTTTGTATTCACTCATATTCTTTTTGTGATGCACCGTTGTTGTCTGTCTTTCAAAAATATATATGTACATGAATTGCTAAGCGTGAAGTCGTTTTGAATGATTTGTGTCGGGTTACTCCAGATCATTAACCGGTGGTTCCATTTTTTTCCAATACCCACATTACTTTGTCTAAACAAACATAAGTGAATGCATTTCTTTTGCCCAATTAAATACCTCTTTATGTTTAATATAATATAAGATACACATGCTCAAACAAACGAAGTACTAGAGGTTTTCGCACCTCAATGTATACTTCTCGTGTGGCCACATTTGTTTTCATTCGCCAAGTCGTTGCCCTCTCTGTTTGCCTGCTTCATAAACCTCGAATATGCTACAAATGTTTACAGTACTAATACTGGGACTATAATTTAGGAGGCTTATGTCATCTTCTAACGACGTACTGTACGGCTGTGCCGGCACAATTATTCCATTCTCATATTGACCTATAAGTGACTAGACACACTATTATGGATCGGTTTAATGGGGATTTAAGCAAATACTTACACGCACTGACTTGTAATCATGACCTGTCGACGAGCATAGTTATTGCATTTTCGTTCACCATTGCGTCGATCGTATTTATTTGAAATCGACAGTGATTACGATTTTCCCCGGACTATGGCTGCGCGGGCGCAACGTCCGATGGAAAGCAGCATTTAACCAATGTTCCGCCCTGATAACTCTCTAATTACACTGCGGCCGTAGTTTTCCTTCGACACTTGTTGGCCAACCGCTTAACCCCTGTGCTTTTCACTGTCACATTTCACCCGCACGATCGCATTGAACAACGGCACAGCGATCATTTGTTTGCTACACTTTCGCCTTTGACTAATGCACTAACTGACTGGACAAAAATTAATGCTACATTGTACTCATACAATGCGTCATTTTATTTATTCCTAAACCATATACGATAAATTGCTGATATTATAATTTGTTGGTTGTATTAAAAACACAAGTATTGCGTGTTTACGATCCCCGGACGAGGAGGCGGAGGCGAATAGAATATACAATGATGTGTCATTCACATCGATTGAGGCCGCATACAGATAGAGGGTAACGTAATATTATGTATAGCAACCCATGTTCCACTCCGCTTGTCGCCGTCTTAAGTATGCATTTATTCTTAAGCTTAATGAAATTATTATCTCATCCAATGCTTAAACGAATAGCTCTCTCAGTGAATATAACGAATTATCTTAAATACTTTTTGTATAACTGAATTACAATCATTGGCCCAGAGTTCTGTATACCGTTGACAATAATACCTCGCGCAGTGACTGACAAGTGACTGGTGGCGTGTAGTGAACAATAGACGACAATCACCACGATTGTAGTGGTCATGTGTTAACCGCGCGAGGACATTTTGTTATGGAAATGCCTAGTTGCCAGGTTCGACGCACGCTGACGACGAATGACTGCCGTTTGTTGCAGTCAGTAGTTTTGCGTATTTTACATCTCTATGAGATTTCAAAGATTGGCTAAAATGCAACGTGCCTTTTTGAATTACCAGTTCTCTTTTCACAATTGGTTAAGAATGCCCTTCCAGGCCCCTCGTAAAATGAGACCATTAAAATTCGACGCACCCCGGGGCTTTAAAAAGTAGTTTTTAAAGTTCCTTTAATTGGAAACGTTAACCATTATAAAGTGAAGGCCCATTAGTGAAAATGTTTCGAGTCTCGAAGATGCTGCGTAGCAGGTATACGACCAAAACCGGGGCGTTTTTTTTGTTAACATTGGCAGGTACTGGCCGACCCTCTCAGGCAGATTGTATTCCCTTTTTTCTACAAAAACTCACGAAACTGCGATAAACACGGTCGGGTAAACTTAAAATGGATCGTATTATCACTCACATTTCTTAAGATTTTAACTATAGATTGGTAACCATGTATTTTTTTATAAACATTGCCTGCAGTACAAAGTGTACAAATACATAAGATATATATTAATTCACATCGTAATAATATTAATGTTAACATATATTATATATAGTTTATTCATATAAAGTTTTATCAATTTTCAGACCCAGTCCCGTCCGATGCAGAGTATAAGTGGTGTGTTGAGTGCCGCGGGTATGTCTGGTGTTTCATGGGAGCAACACCCTGCTCTTGCCCGAGCTGCCTCAATGCCAGCCCAAAGAGCTCTCATTCGCGGACTCATAGATCGCTTTGGTCACCGTCGCCTTGAGCGCACTACAAGCGAACCGGCTCCTCCACCACCAGCCACGAGTCGTTATAAGACTGAACTCTGTCGCCCCTTCGAGGAGGCTGGAGCCTGCAAATACGGCGACAAGTGCCAATTCGCACACGGAATGCGTGAGCTGCGTAACTTGCAGCGTCATCCAAAATACAAGACAGAGCTGTGCCGCACATTTCACTCTGTAGGTTTCTGTCCATATGGGCCTCGATGCCACTTTGTACACAATGCAGAAGAAGCTCGCCGCCGCGAACCATCGTCTCCAGGAGGATCACTAGCTTCTTTGTCATCTGGTGGTTCCCTCGCCTCGTACGGGAACGACGGTTCTCGCTCCCCGCATTCGCCGCTGACACCGCACTCGCCGCTCGCGCCGCATTCTCCGCCGGCCGTGTCGCCACCAGAGTACACGCCCGTCTTCGCATTTAGACGTGCGCGTACTCCTGAGCCCGAAGAAGACCGTTTGCCTGTCTTCAATCGTCTCTCCGCAGCATTTGGAGACCTCGTGATTGTCTAAACGTTCGTCGCACCAGCACGTAACTAGTCTTAAGTTAACTTATGTTTACCGAGCGTTAGGATCGTCTGTCACCGTTAGTGCCTTAACGTCTTCCAGAGTTGCCGACACCGAGCGAGCCCGTCCCGGTCGTCGCTTACTAACAAACAACCGCTCAACGTATGATCTCGAGTTTGTCGATGCTTTTTTACTACTTCGCTTTGTAATATATAAAATTATTGGAGTTTTAACTGGCGTCTCGAATGTTTGCGGTGTGTACGAACTTATTAGAGTTACCTACGCTCAATATCGGCACGCATTGTATATGACCTTATTTATTTAGTAATTCTCATCGTGATTCCGAGGTGATCCTCCGGCGATCGGCAGTCTCTGTAAAGTTAGCTTATAGAACATTTATTTATTTCGTACTGCCTACCGTGCTCGGTACTGAACCGTTAGGAGCCGCTCGTGATCTATTTTAAGGATTTAAAATAATAACTTATTATTTATTTCGAGTCTCTTTTTAATTATATTATATAGATTCAGTCGTGTCACCGCACCGCACACCTGCGAGACCCGCGTCGACGGGACGTGGTTTCTTCTCTTACAATATCAGTAGATTCCGCCGAGGTACTTGTGTTTCATTAGCCCTCACAGTGGCCAGACTCTGTCAAACTGAGTCACATCTATCGAGTAACCCCAGGACAAATCGACTCTTGTGTAGACGATAGCATCATCAGACATTGTTATTTTTATTCATAAATATTGTCTTCTGTGTTTAAAAACGTTTTTACAAAAGTCTATTTGTCTCGGTAGTACGTACGGGTTATTGGACTGCTACATACGCCTGATAGACATCCCAGCTCTTGTACTTTTCACGCCCAAAACACGATTATTTCAAAGTTAAATTGCGGACTGCTTGAGCACGTAGCGGTTTCTCAATGCGGGACTTTTTGGTCGCGTTGCACGAGAAGGGCCTTCGACGGGAGAAAACCAGTTCGAAGCGTTTGTGGTATTTTTTTTCCGTCACCCGCCCTCTGCCTCATCCTCACGTACGGCCGTGGCGCAGTCCTCACCCGCGGGCGCCTGCATGTATATTCCATGTTATAGTTTATTGTGTGTTAGTGTGGCGCGAGGCGGTCCGTCCGGGCACCCCTCTCTGCGCTTCCATGGCCCGGGCGGGCCGCTACGTCTATATCTTATATAGAGTGCCTTTTAAAATATATTATATTTAATTAATAGTTTATCGAAATAGTTGTTTATTTATTTTGGATAAAAATATTCAAATTGGCACCGTTATAACTTTGTGCTAAACCAGATCAATGTGATTAGGTTCGAGGTAGTGTAGTTTTTTCTTTGAATTTAATGTGTGATATTTTCATATTTATATAACAAATTGTCAATTTTATTAAGGGACCAATGTGAACGATTTGAAAGTTTCAAGTGAGCTTTTTAAGCAAGACTGTATTCTCGTGACAATAACGAATGGGCGTGTGATGTTGCTCCCATTATATTTGTATGTTTTAGCAGCTAAAGGGAAATTTTAGTTTTGACATGAAATATCATTTATGTTTCTTTTTCAATTGTTTAAGCGTTTGTGACCATAAAAGAGAATATTTTTGTACCTTATATAATTATTAGAAAGCTAAGCATTATTATAATAGGTAGCGTTCGCGAATATTATTTATTATCTGTTCATTACGATGTGACCATTAAAATAAATTTATTTAATTTCTTTTATTTTTTAAGTTTAATAAAGTTAATAGACATTATTATTATTATTATCTAAAGTTAGTAATATATCATGAGTCATTTAATATAATAGACATTTAAAATTTAAGTAATTTCATTTTATAATTAAGTATTTAATTTTTTTTATTTAATTTTTTCATTATATTAACTTAATATTATCCTTTGATTTATGGACTACGTAAATTATTATGAAAGCAAGTTTTGTTTATGACATTTTCCTATAAGAATTTCTTATTTCCATCTGCATTTTTTTGAAATATAGTCAAAATATGTTATTAGTTTTGTTTTATTTTACACCTACCCCACTTTCCCTTAACTCTTCCCCTCAATTGTATAATAAAGTTGCGAATTTAATTGATATAGATTAGTATTTATTTATTCAGATGCAAATCCTACGCAAATAGCAGCAAGCTATACATACAACCTCACTATAACTTTCAGCTCAGAAGAGCAGGGAGCGATCCAGAGAGTTCCATAATTATATCCCAATCATTGGCAATAACGCGTAACTATAATTCTCTTCAAAAATTCTCATTTTATTATTTCTAAGACAAGTAAAACTTCATAAATGTGATGTTTAAAATTATACCAAAATTGTAATACAAAAATTAGACACAGAGTTAATATCTCTGTGGAGGTAAGAAAGTAAATACTAGAGCTTATGTTGGAAGATAACAATAATTGCTGCTGGATGGTGGTGATAAGAAAGTACAGTAAATATTATCTAATATTTGACCAGTCACAACTGATTAGATAGTACGGGCAAACATTAAACTAGGAAAATGGATTGAGCTGTTTATTTTAGTAGGGTAAAGTTGAAACTATTTAACACCCCTACTATATTTGTGCTTCGGATACTTAACTGTTGTGATATGCATTTACATTCTAAGTAAACATTTTTGATACTGGCATCACTAATTCAGAAATAACGCTTGCGCGTAGTTTATCCCATTTTATGCAATAAAAATTATTTACTAATAAATCTTTAAACACGGCAACCATTAGCAAATTAATATAGTAATATGTTGCATATATATCAAATATGCAATTTAAACATTAATTTTAATTTTTTTATTTATGTTATTTATATTTTAATAAGTAACGATTTAAACGATTACTTATAGATACGTGTTACAGAACGTAATGATAGCTAGGTGACAGTACAATTGGATGGATTCTTATCATTGGTTAAAAATCATTCGTTTGTGTTGAACATTTGAAGTTTTGAACTTTACTCAGTGAATCTATGCTTGAGCGTAAATTCTGAATACAGGCCTAAATGTGTTAAATACTTACGCTGTCATACTCAAAAGTTTTCCATACATAATATCACAAGAAATGTAATAAGTATTATTGTCATAGGAAGATAATCAATAAAATGATACAATATAATAAATAATAATATGAACGACCTATTATTTATTTATTATAAACATCATTATAAAGCAATTTGACAGTCTGTCTGAGTGATAATCAATTAATACCTATCCATTATTTAATCACCCAATTTTAGATAAATATTATATCTAAATATAATAATATATACCTACCTAATAGAGTGTTCAGTATGAATTTTAACATTATAACGTTTGCTGTTTTTTATGAAATGTAAAACAATACAAACACTGCCAATACGCTTTTTTGGAAGTTAAGAAAATGATAGCAAACGAAACAAATGTCTAAATTCAACATCGGTTTGACGGTCGATGAGAAAGAAGTGTGAAAATCTCAAATAAGGTGAGAAGGAAACATTGCGAGCTCAAGTTAAGTGGAGAAAAGTATGTTGAGATGGAGGAGTCATATGGAAAGGATGGATAAGAGGAGCCAGATGTCAAGGATACTCGTGATCAGCACTAGTTTCTTAAAAATACAAAAACAATTCGCCGTAATAATAATAAAGGCTACTTTTTGAACGTAAAAGGACAATAATGCGAGTTGGTTATTTGTGTTTAATATGGAAACCACAAGTAAACCTTGGGAGTAACAGATGTTCTTTTGAAAGATATCGCTCAATAAATGAATAGTAATTACTTTTCATCTCTCACATTTTATGAAGTATAATCAATTACAAAAGTGTTTTGATAAATTTCTTGTATTAGTGTAGAGATTCAAATGTTTTGGATGTTTAAAAATTATATTATAACAAACATACTGTAATAGCATTTGGCTTAATTAACCAAAAAATCATTCAAGTTTTGTCAGTAAAAGCTAACGTCGAATTACATTTAAATGTATAAATAATTACACGTGTCTTAAAATATTTCCGATTAATTTTCACGTCAAATAATAACTTAAATTAATAAATTAGTTTTACATTACACATAATTATAATATTGTTGCTTACGATTGTACTTATTAAAATTAGTATGTTTTGAACTCAAAGCCATTGCGAAAGGTTGTGTTGTTTCGATATAACCCTTCCCATGTAGTGGCACAGCTGTAGCTGCGAACATGTTTTGACTGACTCGCAAAATTACAATAAACGGCATCCAGCTGTACGAAGACATTCAGTGTCTTATCAGTTTTCGTTGCTCAGTCTCGTTGATAACCCACGAGTGGTATATCCAGTCGCACGCTGTTTTTAAGTATTCTTAGTGTTAAAATTCGTCATAGGAAAACCGTCAGTTTCTTCTGATAAGATAGATTCGTTAGGATCTACATGATCGATCTGCACACAATTTTTTTACCATGCGTAGTTCTCAACATTAACATATAGGATTCGCGCGTCGTCAGCCAGTCCAGTAGCGGTGGGTGTGGGCGTGGGAGGCTGTGAAACTCGTCGGAAAATCTATGAAAAAAAGTGATAGATCTGCGAATGAAAATTTGTTTATATTGTAAATTATTGATGATTAAACGTAAAAATACTCGTCAGCCACTTTCCCGATGGGGGGATCATCGTCAGTCAGAGGTTTGAAGTCGTCGGAAAATTGGAAAATTCAAGTGATCGATCTTCACTTGAAATTTTGTGGAATGATTATTAATATCTAATCAAGCATGAAAGTGAACGTCAGCCACGTTGATCGTGGTGGATTCATCGTCAGTCGGCTTTCCAAAGTCGAGCGTGCTGACCAGATTCCTCTGGCGCGCTGCATCTTATGCAGCTCGATAGACGAAGAATCCACCGGCGTCGTGCCAACTGACGATTGTTTGTTTAAAGTGTGAAACAAGTTCTCTCTAATTTATTAATTTCAAGTCAATATAAATCACTTGATCGAATTTTTGAATCGTTATCAACACTATTATTGCAAATTAAAATGTCAAGCTCATTTAAATAACATTTATTTTTTATTGTTTATGAAGTATATAATAATATCATAACATACATGAATGATTTCCTTTAAAAGAATCACATCACATCACAATCACAAGATGCACATTGAGACGGTACAGACTGGGCTGTTTACTGGAAAACTTGTTTTGAAAATGACTGATCCAAAGCATTTCTGCGTTATTTGCTCGAAAAAGAGTGAACAGTTAATTTCATCTACCAGTGATACATTAAACGAGTGTCAAACAGTGTGGAAAATTCGAAAAGAAAATGATTTGTCAATGAGCGATGTAAGACTGCCCGAAAACATTTCATTTGCGAGCAAGTATCATTCGAAATGTTATAGACAATTCACCACTCTGTCGAAAAAATATAGAAAACCTAAGGAAATTGATTTTTCAGAAACATCAGATTTACCAAAGTTTGTTGTGTAACGGTAAAGCGTTAGCTCGACTTAGTTAAGGTAAATTCACCTATTCGTAAAACATGTACCTATCATGAAACGTTTGTATGCATGTATGAATAAAATCGTACGTATGTTTGCGAAAAAATTTGTTTATTTCGTATGTGTGATTAAATTACAATGAAAAAACCAATTTTTAAATGGTGCTTACTGAGTACACTGTGTTTTATACGTAAGGAATTAAATACTGCTGTTTTTTTTCAATTTTAACAATAACACCTCTCTAACTTCAAAATAGTGCATACTGCAATATTTATGTTCTCATCAAGTTCAGTGCTTTATTGTCTTGTAATATTTAATTTGTTTATTGTATGATAATGGTTTTTGGTAGTTAATGAAAAAAAAAATACGAGAATACAAGCGGATTTTTTTTCTCAAAATTGTTATAAGTAAATATTTAAAAAATATAAAAATTTAAAACTTATAATAACAGACTATAATGTACAGGTTTGAGACTATAAGTAAAATTTATTATTTATTATTATCTACGTATTATTTACTATGAGTGAAAGTTTTAAGGGGCCCACCTAGTGTGAAATTTTTAAAAAATCGAAAATTTTTTTGTTCATTTTTCGATGGGTTATACTTCTAAAAATAACATACTAAAATTTTAAATCGATATCTCAAATAGGTTTTGAGTTACAGTCATTTAAAGAGTAGCCGCTGGGCAGTTAGATAGTTTGTATTTGCTACGGGACGTACTATATATGAGGTATTGTTCGGAGCCTGCAGTCTTTTACAGTCATTGTAATACGATTCCGGTTCCTAACGTAGGCTTTCAGGTATCCAGAAATATATCAGTATAGAAATTTCGAGAAATCCACGTGTTGGGTCGAAATAATGGGTCTAGCATGCAAATTTTGTCATCGAACTTTTGCTGGATGTTTCACAAATTCGCGGACTGCAGCTGAAACAGTGTGTAAACTTGGTATGCAACAAGCTGTAAATGAAGAAAAAGAGCTTACATCAAAGGAAGAAAACTCTGAGATAGGCCTGAAAAGAAGACTAGCTGTAAGTATGATTTTAATTCATTTATAACAGTGAAAACGATCATTTTATCTTTAAACGCGTTTTTCTCGAAACAGCATTTTTCGAATTTGCTGCAGTGATTACTCGAAGACGAATGATCCGATCGCTATCAAATTTTTTCTGTATGTTCTGTATATAGTATTTTTTTTTAGGTTTCATCCACGGAAAAGGCCGGAATCACTGTAGCAGTGGAGCAACTTTTTTTTTTTGGCGCCGTCGAAGATCGCGTGTAACTCGAAACATATTTAATTTTTTTCTTCAAAAACTTTATTATGTATTCTTAAAATATGTATAAATATACCCTTAAAATTTTAAAACAATTGACTCAGTAGTTTTCTTTTAAAAAAATCCTAAAGATCTCCTTTTTTTTGGTGGGTGTGCCCCTTAAACAGTTATTATTGGTCAAACTTTTTAAAAGATTTTTTCATTTGTGAAATATGGTTTTATTTAATCGTTAAATAATATTTCATTTACCATTAAGTTTATCTCACAAAAATTACAAGTTTTCATCGATTGCGTAATTATTTATCTAATAATAATCAAAAATAAAACTGTATAAAAGTTACGATCAGTCATCAGATTAAGATGATGAAGATGATACTTCCACGGATGAGTCAGATAGCCAGAGTGAAAGAGAAAATGATTAATTTTCAAAGATTTTTGTGTAACTAATAAAAAAAAATGCAATTTTAATAAGCGGGACTTTTCACTTTTTAATGATATTGTTAATAGCGATTCAAAAATTCGATCAAGTGATTTATATTGACTTGAAATTAATAAATTAGAGAGAACTTGTTTCACACTTTAAACAAACAATCGTCAGTTGGCACGACGCCGGTGGATTCTTCGTCTATCGAGCTGCATAAGATGCAGCGCGCCAGAGGAATCTGGTCAGCACGCTCGACTTTGGAAAGCCGACTGACGATGAATCCACCACGATCAACGTGGCTGACGTTCACTTTCATGTTTGATTAGATATTAATAATCATTCCACAAAATTTCAAGTGAAGATCGATCACTTGAATTTTCCAATTTTCCGACGACTTCAAACCTCTGACTGACGATGATCCCCCCATCGGGAAAGTGGCTGACGAGTATTTTTACGTTTAATCATCAATAATTTACAATATAAACAAATTTTCATTCGCAGATCTATCACTTTTTTTCATAGGTTTCACGACGAGTTTCACAGCCTCCCACGCCCACACCCACCGCGGTCGCGCTGACTGACCTTCGATTTCGAACAGAGTAATGGTTAAACTCTTCAATCAATTACATTTGAGTCGCAGATAAATCACTGCTAAAAAAGTGACACCACCTCCCGTACTATCATAGTTTGTTTGAGAAAATGTTACGTTTTTCTTCATGAGATGGAAAATTAGATTTTGACAAACAAAAAACGTCGCTATTGCCAAAATGTTATTTCTGACTATGTATAGGTTCCGGCAATATGTACCTAAATATATTGTTGTTAGAAAAAGATTATTTTTTAATTAATGTATAATTCAGCTAACTGTTAATTTTGTCTCTTATACAACTGCAACAAGTAACCTACTTCTAGTTATCAGATGTGTTCATACCGTGACTGGCTAATGTGCTATTAGCCCGCAAATGCTTTTATTTTATACAATAGCATGCATATTTAGCTTTGACAAGCTGTTTTAGCTGTCATTGAGATTGTATCAATATTAAGACCACTGACCCATGGAGTCTCTAAAAATTGGTGTGGCAGAATAATAATTTGCTAGCATCAAAATAAATATTTGCATCAAGCTGTGGACATTTCTTTTCACGCGGAAGAAGAGGCTGCATGGGCATGGCCAATGATCCTTTAGCCTAAAAAAACCACACACTTCTATATTTAAGTTTTATAATAAAGACGCCAAACATAAAGTTAACAAAAACGTTAAACACAATAGTTTATGGTATTTAAAAATCAAATATATTATATAAACACACTTGTCGGTATAAAACGTTACAATACGTATTTACTTAAACGGTTGATAGCCGGAACCTGGCTACCTACATTATTAAAAACACACACCTATGTCTCGCTGGAAAACGCACAAACTACGTAACTTAAATATATCACTTAAAAATTCGAATCTATCAGGGACGTGCTGAACCAAAAAAATACTATTCTATAAAATAAATAATTAAAAATCATTGTTGACTTAAACTAAGGATCGGCTTAGTTAAATATATATAGCTATGGATAAAAATATTTAAAATTCGAACGTATTGTTGAAAAGAAAAATCATATAGAGTACGGTCGTCGGTTAGTTTAAATATTTTTTAAAAATATTATAAGGCTTGTACAACTGGTATTAATAAGTAATAACCCATTTTAAAGAATTTGGTTAATAGTAATTATAAATAGTTAATTTAGATCTATAAAAACTTTTTATTGCATTAAATTTATAGCGCACATAAACCTCAATAAACAGTTTATTATTATGTAAGTAGGTAATGTATAATAGGTATAGCTTGTTCGGCATTAATTCAATTACTGTGACAAATATATAAATATATATATAAGGAAATTACGACGAATAGCCTCCCTCCCTGTGTTTATATGTCTGTAAGTTAACACAATGTTTACATAAGAAAATATATAGTGTGGCTTCAATACGCATATTATTTTGTCTGTTTGTTCAGTTGTGTCGGAGCCCAATAATATAACAATTTTCATTTACATATACCCCTTCATATACGAATGTTATTTGAATTATTAACAGTAAAAGATGGGGTCAGTCTTTTAACTAGAATTAACTCTGAAACTTTATTAATATCAGTATGATATTTAATACGCTGATTATCTTATTTAAACAAAAAACAAATAATTTGCAAACGTTTTATGTTAAATACTCGCCTACTGAACTAATCCTTACAATAACTAATTTTGTTGCTTTCTAGTATATTTATTACAATAGAAATTAACATGGCATATATAATCCTCTTGGGACTTGCTGCGCCACCCGTTACTGAAGTGCCAAGTGAACTTTTTCCGGCTTCGATTTACAAATTATATTTCGACCTAATCCTAATAATATAATCCATATACATAAATACATACACAATAGGGTATAAATATTCCTTCACGCTTTACTTAGATTACGTTAGGAAAAATCGTAAAACTGGTAGTCAAAGAACTTATAGTTTTCTAGGACCATTGTTAAATATTGCGCCTAAGTCTATAAACTTTATTTATACTCATTGGTCATTGACTTTTTGAACTAAAATAAGAATACGGCCACAATTATTTTCATTCATTTATTTGCCATAATTATAATTAACACGTAGGAAATTTTTAATTGACCGCAACGGTTGGCAGCAAAACGTAGATAAATATTTACTTGTGTGAATATCATATGATTTTATTTTAAAACTGTAAAAGATGACAGGCAACATTTATGTATTTATTATTTTATGTTGGTAACTCCTTAGTCGATGTAATGTGTCTCGAATCCCGATAATAAACGTTTGTCGTTCAATATTAAAAATTGGTTTTTTATTTCATCACACGCACTGCACTATCCAGAAAACCCCAATAAAAACATTGAGATTATTTTACTAAGAAATGCATTATGTTTGCTCATATAGTAATATCTATTAGATATTTTAGATAAAAGTAGAAAAATAAAAAAATTGAATAATATGAAAAATACTTATTTCATTTAATTCATTAAACTTAAAGCATATTAAAGGCGAGATTAATTTGTACGTTTTGTTAGTTCTAGTCTTCGCTTTGCTCGCTTCTTACCCAGAAATAGTCGCATAAGTACTCACCTATATGTGTTTGAGCTGTTTATCGTTCCGACCGCCTTAATATAATGGAAATTTTGAGTATTTTGACCTTTTACAGCAAAAATTATCAATAACCTACCTCTAACATAAAATTATCAGTCATAAGTGCCGACTAATCAAAGTGATAACAAACAGATGATTAACTATGTTTATATATAAAAAAAAAACAATAGAAAAATTATGAAAAATTATTATGAATGAAATAGAGGTTCTAATTTAGATATATTTTGAATTTTAATTGGCTAGAGCCAGGCTTAAGCTAGATTGAATGCGACGAGCTACTACAAAAAATTGTTTGTAAAAAATAATCGACTCCAGCTGGATAAAACTAGTGTATACCAGATTAAGAGAACAGCAATTGGGAGGTGCACTATGATATTTGCAGTATTAAGACAGGGACAATGCAAACATACAATAGTTCCGATTGATGGACCTTCTGCTTCATTCATTCATTATATAAATAAATATAATATAAAGGAAAATGTTATCTTTATTTATGTTCAAATATTATTTATTATCTTAACCTTTTAAGCATTATCACTTCATATTACTTTCTATTATTAGATGAATTATAAGGAAGATGGACAGTTAGGTTATCTGTTGACTTGACTCACTCAACATAATGATAAAATGATGTTAAATCTTATAATTACAATATGACAGTAATTTGTATCCCTTTAAAATTAATTAAAGCGCAATTAAATCATAAACAAAACAAAAAACAATTCGTTATTTATGATCTTTTTTACAAGAATGGAATACATATTTTAATTCAAATTAGGAAATAAGCCTTGAAACTATTTTTAAAAATTCGAAATAAAAAACGAATTATGTAGCTTCGTCTTTAAATTGTCTTAAAAATTCAAATTAGGAACTACTATATTTTAATGCAAAGATTAGCCTTGAGAGTTCAAAGGTAATGGGTAAAAAATGTAAGATTTGAAAATAAATTCAAATTAAGAATTGTATCACAATTAAAAAACGAATTTATATCGTTAAACCATAAAATATGATGTTTTAAAAGTAGTTTAAGAAATCCCAAAAGTGATACAATGAATTTCGCGTGAAACTTATTTGCCATTCTTGTTTATAATAAAAGACATTTATGTGTTTTCAGTGATTTAATCGATTTATGCGTACATTATGAGCTAGTAATATAAGCATTGTGAGGCCGATAGTCAGGTCAACGAACTTCTTATCAACTAGCATACCTACCTATGGCTACACTATTGTGAGCTCAATTTTAAATATACGTAGAGTTAAGAACAATGAAGTACCCAAAAGATGTTTTATTCGTGATCTACAAAAATATAACGGAATGAATTGGTATGATTTTTTTGTTGCAAGCCATATATTTGCGATTTAACTGTTGATGATTCTAATCTATGTCTATTCCTAATCGGGAATGTAGATAGAAAATTAATGACAGTGAATTTTCTGTCGATATGTTTCAGGAATGTTTTATAAGTCATTGAAAAAAAGTACGCTAACGGCATATTTAAAAATGTGAGTAAAAAAAGCTAATTTCGACTTAGATAAAAAATATTTTTAGGTATTCCCTTGTGCAAATTGTGATTATTAATCATTACCTTTCAATAGATTTTAATCTTATTAATCTGAAAATGTTTGTTTTCACAACTTAAATCCATTGTTTGAAATTACCGTTCGCGTTAACCATGTATGCAATTTGCAATCTACATATACATACATATATCTGATATATATTTCAAATTGTACCTAATGTAGCATAACGAAGCGGTTATGTATCAGCGTCTCTGTTTAAATGTTCCTTCATATTTTACAGCTATAAAAAACAAATGCATTTATAATGGTGCCAAAAGTTAATAAATTACACTATGTTTTGGGTGATAATCATGTTGCCAGTACTTAAAGACAAAATATTTAATTTTGGCCTACGCCTTTAATTTTAATATTCAAATTAACATAAAAAAATGCGCACTAAACAATTGAGCGCCTGAATTAATTGAATTGATTTTAAGCCACGTCTCCTGCTCCTGTTGTCTTCCAAACATATGTTTTTGTTTTCCGTCGACCACGGAAAACAAAAAACTTTGTATATGAATAAAAAAATGTATCCGGCCCCGCCCCAATGTTTCGATGTTTTTGTGCTTTACTTTGTCAAAATATCTCGTGTATACAGCAAATAGTGTTGCTACTAGTAAATGAAATGTTTCCATAGAACTGTAATACAACTGGGAATATAATCCCAACAAAAATGAATAAATCAAAATTCACAAGTTTCTTATATTTCAGTTTAAAAAATATGAAATAATTACATTATAATTAATTTCAGTAAATTGTCAAAATATTTTAAAATAAGTATTTAGTAGCATGAATAGTGATTAAAAATTGGGAACGTGTAGTAATGTAGCAACATTATTACCATTGACAAACGAAAATCAATAGAAAACGTTCCATTTTATTAAGTTAAGTTATTCAGTTATCTATGAAATGATGGTAAAATAAAAGATGTGAATTAAATAAATATAAAATATAGCTATTGCCTTTCTGTATCAATTGTATGTTATTTAAATAAAATATAAAGCTATATTTATAAGTTGCATAATTTTGTACTTGAGCATTTTGGTGAAATATGGAATCTTTACGTATAACGAATCGGGTTATTTATAAACAGGAATTGTTGCCGTTTGAATTGAGTTGTAGAAGTTGGAATAATTTTATCATTCCAAGGTCGGAACGTTCGTATTTTAATCAGTAGGCCTCCAATAGTCAGTCTGGTTTTAGAATCGTGCACGGTTTTGCGGATTATCTTACCAACATTAACCGGCATGGCGAATTCGATGCTAAAACTACTCAAAGCAGAGGTAAGTGGTCGCAGTTATAGTAATAATTCTAAATTTAAATATTTTAATAATGAGATTGCAACTATATAATTCTTTATGTTTATTCACGTGTTAATTAGTAAATTACTTGGTAGTTTTTAAATATGGAAATTAAATGAGACGACCATGAGTGAAAAGTTTTGTTTTTTAAAAATTTAATGTATAAATATGCTTTAAATTTGGAGAAGTTTTAATATCATTTTTCTAGCTTCGATGAAGTTACCCTTCTCCAAATACGTTCTAAACAAACAAAGAAGGATGTTAATACATAATTCAAATAATTTGGTATTTAAACATTATTCTTAGTGCGACTGGAATGGTGTAAAGGTGTTTGTCTTTTGTTATTTCATCATGTTCTTTTAAAATCAATTATTCAGCATTGGCAAGAAAATGCTAATCTTCATATTGTGCAATGTTTCTGAAGTTTTTGTACTACATACATTTTGCGAATGGTAAAATATAGCCTTTAAAATGACCCTATTAAAGCACATTATGCTGAGAGCACATATATCAGAGGTCTGTTGGCAAATATACAAAAAAATTTAAAATTATAATTTGCTCACTTCTCTTTAAATATTTTTTATACTTTGCACTTAGTAAGTCAATAGCAACACATGAATTTTTCAATTTTGTGTAAATTTTCTAGGCCGGTGATTGCATATTAAGCTCTGGAAAAAGAAACACATTTTTCCTTCTCATCAAATGTAAAATATTTAAAACAGTTTATACCTAAAATATTTATTAAAATAAGGATTATACTTTTAAAATCTTCACAGTCCACGGTTCTGTTTCGTCGCAACTTATCAAATGCTCCTGCCACTAAACTATTCATAGATGGCCAATATGTGGACTCAAAAACTAGCAATTGGATTGAATTAACCAACCCTGCCACAAATGAAGTCATTGGAAGGTAATATTATATTGAAACATAAATAACTAAAATGAATAATGTCATCTAAATATTTTTCTTAAACAAATAGTCATATAATATTGAACTAATTCAGATAGTACTGAAAATTAAAACTATTATTCTTATTACATAACACAACCAATGGAACCTGCCCATAAAATTTCAGGTGAAGAACTTCAAAAATTAATTCAAAGAAAAATAATTGTGAGAGATAAAAGTAACATAGTAAATTGATTGCACAATCATGTGATTTCCCATCTACAAAGCAATTAGTAATTATCTCAAATATGAAATACTATTTTAAGTGGTTATTTTGTTTTCAAATGATACCTCTTATCTACAAAACCTCAACAAAGATTTGATAAGTTTTTGATCTCCTTAACATGATATACAGAAATGTTTGCTCATAAATTATTACTATTATATAATTATTTGTTCTTTACTTGACTTTGAGTGTGTACCTACTTTTTTTATATTATTTATGAACTAAAATATTATGCTTTAAGTGTCATAAATATTTTATTATGAGAAAACAAAGTTGACTATTAAATAAAACATTTAATTCCGAAATAATTGTTATTTTTGTCGCCAAAATTATTAAAATTATTCTTGTTATCAATATTTCAGAGTACCGGAAGCAACAAAAGAAGAATTGAATGCAGCTCTTGAATCTGCTAAAAATGCATACAAATCATGGGGTCAGAGTACTGTTATGGCAAGACAACAACTTATGTTCAAGTATGCTTTTATGTTATCCCAAGACTTCTCTATTGGTTTGGTGGTTTATAGGCTAAATAAGAATATGTTTACCACCTTGGTAATATTTTAGATTCGCCCGTCTTCTACGAGAAAATCAATCGAAATTGGCGGCAAAAATTACAGAAGAACAAGGCAAGACTATTGCTGATGCAGAGGGTGATGTCTTGAGAGGAATTCGTAAGTATACCTTTAATAAGAAATGTTCAAAATGAAACATGGGTGAGCTTAATACCATGTCATTATCTATCAGCTAACCTTTGCCAGTGTGAGCCGTGATATGCAGAGTGCAATGATAAGAAAAGCAATAACTAAATATACCTACATAATACATACTTTTTAAAATTTCGTTTTCTAAAACAGTTTTCTTAATTTTATTATAACATGGAATATTATTTATATTCTATTGTATAACTTATTAAAGTTTCGCTTCCTTATTCTAAAACATATTTACAAATAATTCTAATCACACTATATTGTAACCTTATCGTTATTATTGATTCATATATTATATAAGATAAAGTTTTTTTTTCTTCAATGAATATGATAAAATAATATTGAATGAATTTTGATAGTTTACTATTACTTGATAAGATTATAATAAACCTTTTAGCTGTTACCATAATATTGTTACTAAAATGCATTCATCCATCAATTCACCCATTGTATTCATTGTTTATTTCTTCGATTGTATTTAAATTTCATAGACAACAAAATACAATTAAGCTTGTCATTGTAATGTATATTTGCGTATAAATGATTGTTTTTCTTTATTTGAGGTATAGAAATACTTTTAATAGCGTGTCATATATACAATATTATGCATATATTTTTTAATTTCAGAATTAGTTGAGCATTGTTGCAGTATAACAACATTGCAGTTGGGTGACTGCATTCAGAATATTGCTCGGGACATGGACACACATAGTTATAAAACACCATTGGGCGTCGTTGCAGGTGAGGCCTGAGTGCATATGTCCATGGATGCCAATACACTTTAAATACACCGGCACTTTAGAACCATATGTTGTACTTTCTCATCCTGCCTCACAATCACAACTTACATTACATTTTTAGGCGTGGCAGCGTTTAATTTCCCAGTAATGATCCCCTTATGGATGTTCCCTGCTGCCCTGGTAACAGGTAATACATGCCTGATCAAACCCTCTGAGCAGGATCCTGGAGCAACACTTATGATGATGCAATGGCTACAAGAGGCTGGCGCTCCTCCCGGTGTTGTTAATGTAAGCTGTAGGAATAATAAATTCATATTAAATATATAGAATTGCAAACACCAACTGATCAAAGTATATCTATGAACTGTAGCGAAAGTGGTGATGGAAGCACTTTATTGCATACATTTCAATGATAGAAATAACCATTGCATCACACTCTCCTTAATCACCAAAGCAAATTGTTTTACTTAATGTATTGTTCTGATTTTAACAGGTAATTCATGGTACCCATGACCCGGTAAACTTCATCTGTGATCATCCTGACATTAAAGCTGTGTCATTTGTGGGAGGAGACGGCGCTGGAAAACATATATATACACGTGCTTCTGCAAATGGTGATTATTACATTATATAGTAAAACTATTAATAAAATTTAGGCTTAAGAGAAATCTCATACAAATTTAGTTGAATTCTTGAGTGATAGCTGCATTCATCTCTTTTTTATGATAGGTAAGCGAGTCCAGAGCAACATGGGTGCTAAAAACCATGGCGTAATTCTACCTGATGCTAATAAGGAAAATACTTTGAACCAACTTGCTGGTGCTGCCTTTGGAGCTGCTGGACAACGTTGTATGGCACTCAGCACGGCTGTCTTTGTTGGTGAGATTTAGTCTTGTCTATCTAAAACTGACTTAAAGAAGTGGCTATTTTTGCTTTTTGTTCTTGATTAAATTAATTACATGTGATGAGTCATTATCTCTGTATTAATTTTATTATCATCATTCAAAATGCGCATAAAACAGCTGGCGATTTGCCGAATTCTGTTGACGCCAATCACATATAAAACGCGGAAATGTTATTATATTGAATATCTATTTTTATACTCATGGGTTATTATTAATAGACATATAACCTTGATCTATGTTCGTTTGCTCCTTCCAGGAAAAGCCCAAGAATGGATTCCAGATCTTGTAGCTCGGGCTAAGAACTTAAAAGTTAATGCTGGCCATGTTCCTGGAACTGATGTAGGCCCTGTCATCTCTGTCAAGGCTAAGGAAAGAATTTTACGTCTTGTTGAATCAGGTAACTGCTCATGAAAACCGTAATTTTCTTTGAAACAATGCACGAAAATAAAAATATCTTCCTTATATGGATTTATCGTTAACAAGGGTTAAGGCATACCTAAAGAGGCCATAGTTATTTAAAAACTCATTCTCAAGACTCAGATTTAAAAATAAGGATAAAGCGTCTTACTTATGACGTAATAAATTATCATACAAACATTCCAACAGATTATTCGAATAATTTGAATAGTAATAGCTTATTTTTGTCTTATTTTACCAAAAACTTGTAGCAGTTATTTTATTTTAAGATGTTTGTTTAGATGAATCAGATTTTCACATTTTATTGAGATTTGGGGTAATAATTTCAGGCGTGAAAGAAGGTGCCAAGTTAGTGTTGGACGGACGTGGCATTAAAGTACAAGGTTACGAAAAGGGCAACTTCGTTGGTCCCACAATTTTAACGCACGTGACACCAAGCATGGAATGTTATAAGGAGGAAATATTTGGTCCAGTACTAGTATGCCTGTTTGTTGACACATTGGAAGAAGCCATACAACTTATTAACAAGAATCAATATGGCAACGGAACAGCCATTTTCACAACTAACGGAGCCGCGGCAAGAAAATTCGCAAACGAAATTGATGTGGGACAAGTTGGTGTAAATGTACCTATTCCTGTACCACTCTCAATGTTCTCCTTTACTGGTACCAGAGGCAGCTTCTTAGGTACAAACCATTTCTGTGGCAAACAAGGACTCGATTTCTATACTGAGCTAAAAACAGTAGTCTCTTTGTGGAGACAAAGTGATGTGACAGACACCAAAGCTGCAGTCTCCATGCCAACGCAACAGTAATGTTAATAATATTATATTAAAACAATGCATTAGATCTTAAGAAATACAATAAAATACATATTTATTTTTGTATCTATTTTTAAACTATAGGGTTTGTGAATTATTTAAGTCTTCCATATAATATATATTTTGTATATCTCTACACTTGTTATTGTTTTTCACATTTTTGATTGTTAAGTTTAATTTATTTTTTAAATAAATTTGTATTTTAATAATTATAAAAATTCATTTATCATTGCCTTTTTTTTTGTATTCTAACTAGACTGGTTTTCTTCTATAAGTAGATTATGCATTCTACTTTTAAATCCGTGGTGCGCGAAAAGCAGCTTCAATTGATAGTACCTATTTCGACCTTTTAATGCTAAGAAGTAGGAACGTCTCATTTATTGTGGTTTAAATGTTCGTTTTTGCGCAGACCTTTTAGTGATACTACTGACCACTAGATGGCGCTGGTAGACTATGTTGCGAAATTATAGTTCACATTTGAAGTTGAAACACATCTTTAGTGTTACCACTGATGAGTGATTTTTAGTGTTAAAACAATAACTATTTTTCATATACATTTTGTGTTTTAACATTTTTGACATCAAGGCAGTAGCTTTAAGTTTCATATAGATGCCGTTTTATCAGTGTTACAATACGAAAATTCGTTATCATATTGTGAACTTGATTTTGCTATTTAATAACAGATGGCGGTTAATGCTTTGTTTACAAGTAGATATAGTATCAATGATTTAATTTAACATTTTACGGCGATTTTAAATATAAGCTTAAGAATTGTATTAATATTGTTATTATTATAAACGCTACTTTGCCTTTTGTTTGTAAATCATGTAACTTTGTTTGAAATTATAACTTTCAAGCATCCTGTGTTTATTTTCGTGTTAATTCAACATATTCTTTGTTACGATGAACTCAGCGGGTATTGTAGTAATTTCATTATTTGTTAATTTCTGCAATAGTTTGTCGCCGCAGTGTAAGAATGACAAAGGAGAACCTGTTGATTGGTATGTATGGCTTATATTTGAGTTGCATCAATCTACATTCAGTTTCTTATTTATTTAGTTATTGTTTTAATAACCTGATATATGATCACATTCCATTTGTAACATCAACTATGGAGTGATCCATGAGCAAATATCTGCTATCTTAAGGAAATGTCTGCTCCAGGCAACAGTAGCCTCTGCTATACCAACTTGAAGGCTCGGACGTACACCATCCTGATTAGCATTCCCTCTAATCTTTATTGTTATAATCATAAGGTTTTACGTATACAAATTACCTAAAGAAAGGAACCATCTCAATCCTTTGGTTCGGAAAGGATTGGCTTATGTGTATTTGACACCGTCCACATTACGAAATGGATGGATAATGTCTAGTGCTTCAATTGGTGACCCATTATCTATGGTTGGGAGAACTTTATCACCTCTATACATGGTAATTATATGTTTTGGTTATCAGTGTCACTTTTAATGTTACAGTTACTTTTAATGGCTCTCCTGGTGTAAACTTGTAATAGAATGGAAGTACAATTTGAATGTATTTATTATTCATATTTATTTATTTGTTATTATTATGGTAAAATAATACAGTTAGAAAGTAAGAAGAAATGGCTGATTAAAATATTTAATATTATTTTTTACTAAATGAACATTAACATAAACATTTTCCAGGAGAAAAATATCATTTCATTACTATACAACGATCAACCACCACAAAAGATGTCTGGCTTTCCTGAATATGAAATACTGTCCAGTAAGAAGAAACGAGGTATACCCCATTAAGTTTTATTACTCTATGATTTTCCAGTTGAGGACATAGAGTGGAAGCTACTATTATTGTTAGGAATATTGCTGCTGGATGTAGTTCTTAAAAATGCAATAACAAACCACATTAAACCTTCTTACATATAAACAAATTTATGTTTTATCTCTATCTATTAAATTTTAAATAAGATAAGCTTGAAAGAATCAAAACATTATTTGGTTACATATCTGTTTCTCTTTAAATCATGTTAGTGTATTAAGTTTTTTATTGAGAAATTTGCTTCAGGCCATCAAAAACCATCACGAAAACACAAATATTATAAATATTTGAGACTTGGTGAGAGATATTATGATGATTATGATTTAGTTGAAATGTGTAGAATGCATTATCAATTTATGAAATCAAAAACTGAGACTGGACATACAAAGGGGGTTGTGCTTGGTGATAAATTCACTTCACTATGGTTGGTTCATTCCGTACCACATTTTCCGCCTATACCCAGTGGTAAGTTATTTTTTATAGTGATATGCTCAATTATATATAGAATAGAAGATCAACCAACTTTCCAGTAAAATATCTTAGTTTTTGTAAACGAATTTTGCTGAGATAGTTGCTGTCGCCCATTGTTCGTGTATTGAATATAGAATTTGCACATGATCAATTGATTTATGTTAGATAAACTATATGCAAATTTAAAATTAGAATAATGGAATGTTTTGACATTGTGAGTTTTGTGTACAGTCCATTTCTTATATAAAGTAATAACTTAAATATAATTTTATATTACCAACAGATCTCAACAATAGTTCATATTCTTATCCAAATACTGGAACAAAATTTGGACAAACATTTCTTTGTACATCAGTACAGACATCAACGTTGAATCAAATAAGTTTACAATTGAAATACAATGAACCATTAATAACATATTACTATTTGCCAATGGAATTTGGCAATGAATTACCTAATTTTGTAGATTTAATACACAATAAAACTATTACATCATCACCTTGGTAAGATTTCAATTAATAGACTGCTCATTTACTTGGTTCACACTCATGTTCTTTTCAGGGTAGGCAGAGACTATAGAACGCCAACACTCCATTGGTTTTTAAAATTGCAATTGTTGAAATACATAAAATTATGTCAATTTTTTTTTTCTGCGACATGTGTCTTTTTGTTTACAATATTCATTTTCAGGTACCACATAGAAAGTTTTAAAACACTGGCTGGTCGTAAATTTATTTCATTTGCGAAATCATCTATGTTCAACGATGATTTATACAGTGGTTTAGTTGCTGAAGTGTTACAAAGTGATTTGCTTGTTGAGTCATGGATGAATGGGCCCGGCACATTGGATTCTGAATGTTCAAGACATTATCAGTACGTATATTTCCATTTATGTTAAATTAGGTGGGATCAGTTCATGGATATTACTGTGACCCCATTATGCTGGCTTTATCAGTTGACGTCGAAACACGATTAGGTCGCTTGAATAATAAGTATTATATTTCAGAGTGAAAAATGTAGAAAGAATAAGATTTCCTATTGCAAAGATGTCATTTACGTGTCACAGTGATCATTCCAAGTGGGCTGTTGCAGTGGCACATAAAATGCAATTGAGTCAGGATGCTAAGGTTGCTGATTATTGGGTGTGCGTTGGGGATATTAATAGAGCTGTATGTTTCATTTAACTTATACCTTTATATGTAAAGTAGAATATGTATGCACCTACATATATGTTGGCAGGCCTGTCTGTTAGTATTAATTTGGTTCCCAGTTTTAGGTTAGACGTCGTTCTCTGATGATTTGTTGGAAATCCATGACTACGTCGTACGTAAATCAGTAATGGAACTATAAAATGTCAGTAAATTCTCAACGTAATCGTAATTGAGCGTGTTCTCAATAGATTTTGTCTTCGTATCATTAGTTTGATATTAAAATTCAACTTAATGTTTTCAGTTATCACAAGAATTGCGTGGCGGTGGAACTGTGTGCACTTCCGGTCCTATACTTTGGGGTAACTTCGCTAATCTTATAGAATCTGTGCAAAAGTGTTAAGATTTCTAATGTTTTAAGCGTTTGGAGAGAATTAATATATAGACTGTTTTAAGTAATTATAAGTTAAGAATAAATATTATTTGCGAAAGAAACAATGTGTTTTTACTTTATTCTCTTAAGGTAGAATAGTTTGCATGGTAAATTAAATAAAAGTTGCAAAACGTAGATTGTGTAATATAATAAAATATAAAAATACGATAATATTTTATTGTGCATTAAAATGCAATTGTCCAGTGTTGTTTTTGTATTTTTATTTTTTAATAAAAAATCGTATTGTGATAAAAACTATAATAGTTGGGCTGGAAACACTATTCATTGTAGAGATAATGAATTTAGACCTGTGAAATGGTAAACATATTAATTGGTTTGTTCAAATATGACGTGACTGGTACGTTGTGCTAATATATTTTTAAAAATTATTATCGTTCCTTATGTTTCAAAATATCCTTTAAATTACTGACAACAAATATGAAAGGCTAAGTGCAACGTTTTTTTAATACCTATTTTGTATACCTTTTAAATACGTATTTAATTGTGGCTCGCGAAAAATTTCAAATTTTAAAAATAGCTCAGACTATCAAGGTGCTTGGCTACCCTTGGTGTAGACGAAAGGTCTAATAGAATAGTTACCAGTAAAACTCATACTCTCGGTACTATTCTTAATGCTTATTATTTTTACATATTCAACTTATCGTACTTAATATTATATCCTATCTGTTATATGCATGCATTTAACTTAATATGTAATACGAATTCTTTATTTAAATCAAGGTGGTTCGTTTTTAAGCCTCCAAGGGGAGTACATTACCCTATAGATGATGGTAGAAATTTCTCCTATATAACTTCGAATGAATATGGCAAATGGGTTTCACCACACAATTCTATTTCTAACTCAATGTTGCAGAATACTTTAGCTCCGTTATATAAGGTAATTTTATTTGTTAATAAGGCGTACGTTTTTTATCCTTTTATTTGTTTTTTCTTAATTATTTGAGTTAAATATAATAGGGATCAACTTGTACATTTTTTGTATGAAATTTGCATGTGTGCATTTTATTACGAATTATGATTTATTATCTTAATATCACGTGGAGTCTTGTCACAAATCGAGCTATAAAACAACTATTTTGATTTTTGTAAGAGATTATTATGTATTGTAGAGAATTATGTATTCGTTCAATCAGTTCAACAGTTTAAGCAAGTTCCTTAATTATAAATTAATATAAAAAAGAAGGAATTTTTAAACCAGATAGTGTACAATGGATAAAGTTGTTTTTAGCGTACTTACAATAACCATATGGGCGCTATAATATATAGTAATACGAACGAAACTAAGGCTGGTGGGATACTCATGACGGATGTCAATGGAGGAATATGGATGACACATAGCATTCCTGGATTTCCTGATTTGAAGAGTAAGCAAATGGACGAAAACACATTTGCACATTTATTTATTCTCCAACACTATAATTACATTATAATTGTAGAATCAATGGCGTTTCTACCAGAGTCGGAGCTAGGGATTGGCCAATTAATAGCGTGTGTCTCAACCGGGCTTGAAGAACAACAAACAATATATAACGCAATTAAAGTAATAAAACCTAAAATGATTCGTAAATATTTAGCTGAGATATTTTATCGCGATACTGTTAAAGATAACAGGTGAGTTTTTTTGGAAGGTTAATGTCTTAAATCGTAGAAAAGCAATGATCTTTGAGATGATGTTAATTTTTATTGTTCAATAATTCAGTATTATAATAGTTATTTCTGCGATTATAAGCTACCGAGTTAATTTTATGAATTTAATAATTATTTACAGTTTAAATATAAATCATTTTTACTATTTTATTGTTAAAATAAATACAATACTACTTATATATTTTGTGATTTTACCATTTTAGTACTAAAATAAGAACAGTTACATTACCAAATTTAGCCCATAATGCAGTGATATTGTCACGTCCGCCTGGCAATGCGAACTGCCTTTATAAAAAGTTTGCTAAGGACAATTCGATCATTCTCGATGTTTACGGAAGATCGCAGAGCAAATATCTTACGACAACATGCTCGAAACATTATGGGTATGTCTATATGTTATTATGTTCTGAAAAAATTGTGATTGCCAAAGTGCCAACAAGCAGTGATAACCGAGTCTTCGCATCTCTTAAAACGCCTATTCGCATCTGTTGAGATAGGAATTCAATTGAAATCTATCTTTCGTGCATAATTGGTGTGCAACCTAAACGTAATGAAAATTCAATAATAATTTGTCATTTTAATCTGTCATCTGTGACCAAATCCTGGGTCTGGATTAGAATATTTATTCATCTATAAATAAAAAGATGAAACACAAGAAATGGCTTAAGATATATTGGTACTGATTTGTTCTTATATGATTTTAGAAATATTTGCATTTTTAAGAGAGTCGGTTTAGCATGTCGTTTATAAACTCGTTGAACACTAATAAAATATCTCCAATTTTTTTTAAATTACGTTTTAAATATTTTAGATTAAGAAACATAGAATCAATGTCAATAAAAAATGCCCACGAGGTTCATTACGTTAATGAAAAATTTGATCGTTCTACATGGGCAGTATCTACCGCTTCACATTGGCAAGCCCGTGGCTCAGGTGGTACTGCGTATTGGACATGCACAAGTAATATAAACAAACACGATGATATTGGTAAAGGTGGCATTTTGTTCTGCATTTATGATTACGGAATATGGTTGAGTTTTGATAAACTGAAAGTTTCAGAACCTGAATGTTTTAGTCGAGGGAGCCAATTATTGTAATAATGTTTCTTTAAGTGTTAACAATAGACGTAGATCCACCCACATACAAAAATGGCGATGGGTCAAATGACTGCACAATTATATTATTGAAGGGCGTTTTCCTATAATTTAATGATGTCATCGATTCAATGACAAATTCGTATAAAGCAGGTTTTAATAAAATAAAACGATATTGAAATATTATCGAAAGACTTTTTATTAACGACTCATATGTATTTACAATTTCAATTAAAAACAATAGATTACAAGGACATAGAATAATACACAAAAATATACTAATGATTATTAATAAAGGTAAGTAATTAATACAATTTTATGCTTCAACCGACTGGGTTTTAACTAAGAAAGCTGCAAGTTATTTGAAAACAAAAGAGCAAAATTAATTAATTTAAAGACCACACCATAAAAATATATGTTCATTTATTATAATTAAAATCCTACCATGCACGACATTTTGGCACTTATCATGAAGACCCATTATTGTATTATCGTTACAATTGATAGCAAAAACAGAAACTCTATTATGTTTTAAAAATGAGTCTCATAGGGTCCCGGAGACGACGCATCGTCACTCGACGTGGTAGACATGGTCCATTGAAGTAGTCAGTGGAAAAGGGTTGCAGCGGAAAATCAGCGCTGCAACCTATCTACAGGTATTTGAAGAGTTTCTTGTGGTATTCTTCTCGTCATACGCCTTTCCGAAGTTACGGTAGAGTCTAACGATTAGTGTCTATGCTAATAAACGATTTTCGTTTCATTTCATGTTGAGGTGTGCGTCCCTTTGTCAATAAATATGTATTTACATTCTGACTGGTTAACTTCTACAATTTTGCTATGTTTCATACGTGTTTCTTATAAAACTTCAATTGAAATGGCGTTTGATTGGTCATATCAACCGTAATTGCGACGAATCGTCTCCGAAGAAATGAGAATGAAATATAATGAGTTTTAACATAACATTAAAAAAACTATACCTACTCTGAAAATCAAATGTTATATCCATGTCATACAACAATTAAAACGCGCAATTTTTGTCTCGATATTTCGGTTAAGGTTATAAAATATGTGTGTAGACATGTGTGTGTTTTATTATAAATTTAAATTACGTAGTCTTGATTGTTAAATACATGGTATACAGACGGGTACATTTGCGTTTATAAACCCTTTACTACTATGAATATAATTGTATACAATTTATATTTATTTAGCACCTTGATAATACAAATAATGAAAATAAATATGAAATAATTATGTTTAAAATAAAATATTACACTGTAGTAATTCTCAAGGAAGGTACTCTGGTGAACCAGGACTCTTGTTTCATCTTCAAATAATACGCATCTCTCGGGGAAGGGGTAGTCAGGGCATCTTCCAATGTTTTCAATGCAGCTGTAGGTAGTACTTTAGCGCTGTATTCAGCTGCTTCTCCTGGCATTGTGACAGAACAACTGCCTGTCAATGTGCCAGTTTCTGATGTCGGAGTATCAGGGCGGCTGTAGTTAAAGTTTGAAATTAACTTTTAATTTGCAATAATTAAAGCTATGTATGTGCAAATCATATTCCCTCTTTTGTTGCCTAAACTAAAGTAGTGGTTATATTTGTATGCTAAATACATATAGCAAAGTTATATTAGCACCGGCAGATATTTTTAGTAGATTCGAACAATTCGAACACTCGGTTAGACTAAACTATGATAACAATTGAGAGAAATAAGATCTATTGTTTACTGTAATTTTTGTTATTATAAATTTGAAATAAACAAACCTTGAAGGTTGACTTGAAGGGGTAAGTTGGGAAGGTGGTGCATAAACGTCAGCAGCAGGCAGATCTGGTGCATTAAGCAATACGACGCTAACACCACGTGACCTGAGAGATGCTCTCAAAGAACGAGCAGCACCCCAAACGCCCCAACGGGCAGCTGCTGCTCCAGCACATGCTTCACCAAGTTCCCCGCCTTCAGAGCGCGCTAAACTTTCACATGCCGTGTCTGATGTCAGTCCTGGAAAGATTGAGGTAACACTGTTATTTATTTCTTTCGTATCTGGTAAAATTTATATATTGTGAAATTTATAAATTATATTGAATTTTAAAAATTACTATTGTTTTATACTGAGTGCATTGCATTCATATTACCAATATAGAACAATCTTCCAGCATGTGGATGATCACCGGCAGCGGCTGCCAGCAACGGGGAAAAGGTTTTCGCTACCCTTAGAGACCCCAAAACGTTGCCTTTCAACACACTCTCCCAGCAAGTCGCACCTCCACGACCGCCACTTCCAGCTGTATTTATTACTGCCCATATACCTAAAAATTAAATAACTAATACTATTCAAATCTTAATGTTGTACGTGAAAATATACTACATACTCTTAACTCTGAAATGATTGATAAACTAAAGTTTGTTAAAGCGTCATCTACTAGATATTGCGCGAACTATATCATTATAGAGCTTTCAAAGAAAACCAATAGGTGGCGTTATAGCGAACTCTTGTATTACTTTATTCTTTTAAAAACTTCGCAATAAAATAATTTCTTTTTTTTCGAAAGAAATATAGTGTTTTTTTTCTTAATAAAATGTAATATAAAACATATTTTCTAACTTTTAACTTTTGATAATGTTTTAATATGGTTCATATTTTATTACGCGCTGGTGAAGCACTGCTGGTGTAGTGGTATCATGCAAGATTCCCATTCTTGCGACCCGGGTTCGATTCCCGGGCAGTGCAGTATTGACTGGACTGGCTGCGGCCCGTTTTTTATTATTCAGATTTTATATTTACTTTTACTCGAGTGTTATTTAATTAAAATTACTTAATTATTTATGTAAATGCGCAGAAGCGGCCTACATATGAATTCATGATAATATGTACCTATATAATTTATCCCGAAGATTTATACACTAATTTGTATTGTGTTTTCCAATAACAAACAAATCATATCCTTTACACATTGGAAGTAGCCGGTTATAACGAGAACAATGTAGCCTGCTAATCTCAACGGTGTAAGTATATTCATTTGCCTCTGGCTTAACATCAGGCTGAGAGTGGTTATAACTATGTTAGTATAAAATACAATAATTTAACAATTTCACGCCCAATATTTTACTTGTTTAATAGGTTACATTACTCTATGAGCAAAAGAGGATTTATTCTTCAGAAGGAAGAAAAATTGTATATCGATGATATCTATTAACTATTTAAAAAAAAAGTTTATCGTACCATGTTCACCAGCAGGTAGATGTTGGGCAGTGGCTCTCGCAGCTTCTTCCAGCAAATCTTCTCTGGCTACATCCAGCTCTAAGGTAGACAACCTAGGAGCTGGATGGTTCTCAGTTGCCGCAGTATGTGCTGCCAACCATGACTCGGCTAGACGAGCACCGAGCCCTCCTCTTCTACATCCAGCGATGACACGCCATCCGCGACTACTTAAATATGTGGCTATCTATTGAATTTTAAAAAATATTACATAAATACGACTATAATAGATAAGTACTTTGAGTATATATATATTTGTAATTATTGTAATTTGATATAGGGCCGTGCCCACCCTGATGTCAACTAATGTCTACAGACAGCAGTTGCCTCCTTTATATTAGCTTGATATAATGAGTGTGTACCCACGAAGGAGAACTTTCAAATTAATTACTTGCTTTCTCAGAACGGTAGATCGAAGAATTAACAGTCTACGTACCACTATTTAAATAAAAATTTTGTGATAATAATATATTGAAAATTTTCACCTGTAAGCCAAGCGCTGTATCGACTGACGTGACGAGAACAGTTTTCGCACTGTCCGTAGGTGCAATCTCTGCCACACGCACTTTTCGCAACAAATACAATAATAAGGCTCCCACAATCGAACATAGGGCGGCGAGTTGGAGCCCTAGAGACACCCACGTTAGAGGATCCATTGTTCTATGTGAGTACGCTTAAGCGGCCATTGTTGGGAAGCCCTAGGGCTTTAGCGGCAATCTGAAAAAATGAATAGAAGTGTTATAAAGTGTTATTAATGTTTTATAGGTTTTAATGGTTTTGAATACATTTAAATGTAACCTCTATCATTGTATTACAAAATTATACAAACAATGACAATAATAAAAGGTCTATTATTATTTTACGAATAAGCAAAAACGTTTTTAAGAATCAAATTAAGATTGTCTGCCGCCGATTTTATGGAAATTACGTCATTGTTTATGCGTGCGAATTTAATTATGTTTAACAATATAATATTTCCATATTAGTATGGTGTTTTAGTAGGATGTTGTACCTATGTAAATAAATTGATATTTTATGAAGTTTTAGGTTGTTGCAGCTGCTAAGACTTTATGCGACTTCCCTATTTCTAGATATAGGTCTAAAATATTCGTAAATATAAACTATAAAGAATTTTTTTATTTGAAGAATATTAATATTGACATTAGCAAATTGTCACATTGCTATAACAAAAAAAAAGAACTAATCAAATGGTTCACTCAGAGGGTACTCATTACAGAATCGGTGAAGTAAAACTGTACACTCTCCAGCGTAACTCATCTATTAATTAAAACTATGATGAGCATCACATAAACACCGTTTCTTGAACGTAATCATTTGATGCAACTGTAATTAAGAGATGTAGAGTGCGCTCATAATGTACAATTAATACGGCATTTTAAAAAGGAAAGTAATGATTATAATATTTTAGAACGAAATAGTACTTTTTCTTTTAATATTTTTCATAATAATAATTTTAAAAATATTATTCGTGAACATTATTAAATCAATTTAACAAAAATGTCTCGCCGTAACCACGAAGCACCGGATTGAATAATAAAGAAAAAGTATAAATTCATTTAATTTTTAAAAAACCTTATGTAGCTATGGTGGTAAAGTATTTAATTATCGTAACATAATATATTTAACAACGTAACAAATGTGCATCGTCACGCATCCGTGTTTGATAACAAATGGACAATCAATAAAAAGTTGACAAACTTAACAACTTCAATCTTATTATTTAAAAAAATTATCTTTCATTCATATTTCATAATGACAATGCTCTCACGTTTTTGATTAACCGCTCGTGTCATGGAGCATAATGATATTAATGCGATATGTTTATTTTTCAACTCATAATGAAAACTTCAACAAGTTTTTATCGAACTTGAAATTTTATTGAAAATTGATTTGGAGGACGTGAATTTTTTGTTATAATTTTTATTCCTATTTGTATTTGGATTAATTATAAAAATAAGATCCTTATAATATCTTCTATATTTTTTGAAATTTATATATTTAAATTTTAGGTATTATAGTGAGTAATATCGTACAAACCATGTAGTTAACAACTAGCGAGTCCTTAAATATGCTTAAATATTCTTATTAATTTTTTTCCTTCATCGCTTTGCATGATTGGACTGATACCAATAATTTCATATAAACTTTCAGTATTAGCTATCAATTGTGACGAGACGATTCATCTATTAATAACGTTTAATAAATTTAAACTAATAAACATAAACATACTTATCTTTTATTACTTTAAGATATATCTTGTTTGTTGCTATACAAGAGATAAGCGGGGCACCCACTAATGCAAGTTATCCATCATCATAGGTACGTCAGAAACTATTTATTTTTATTTTTCTGAAGTAAAATAATAAGAAAAACTCTTGAAAATGTAGTAAATATTTCTCCATCATCAAGTCTTAATATTACGTAATTGTATTAACTAATGTAACGCAAATAAAACAAGCAACCACAGAAACTATCCAAAGCTGTTGCCGCAAATTGTTCGTGGAAACCGCAGCAAAGCAACTTGCATTCCAAACATCTAAATTATCTTTCATTGTATTTGGCTTGGGCTTCAACACTATTTTACATTTGGATTTAACGTTTTCACTCAAAATATTGCTGAATTAACTGAAATGTCAACTTTAGTAGGTATCTATATTCAAATAATTCTAATTATTCTCTATTATTATTAAAAATAAGTCGATGAAAGTAGAAGAATATTTTCAACACACACTTTCTTAACTCTACAGAAATAAACGTAATTTCTCAATCGTTAGACAACAATAAAATAATATATCATTTTAAAACATTAATTAAATTGCATATAAATATTAATTCATTTAAAAATATCATTTCATATCATACAGATCTAGTAATCGACATTTTTTTTTACGTTCTCAATTAAAATTTAAGGTTACATGAGCCTGTCTATATCGTTCGAAGTTAGAGGCATAAAAATACTTTTGTATATTATGTATAAGGATATTGTTATTTCATGTGTATTTCAAACGCATATAGATCATAAAGTTTGATCATCTTCGTATCGTTATAAATAATTTATGACAATCCTATTTGCAGTTCTTACCTCCCACTAAGAACATATTTCCTTTCCCACTTTATTTTAAATACAAACATGACACCAAACACATGCCAATTAACTATGCAATGACAGTTTCATTTCAAATACTATTTTAGGATTTTTATGTATAATAAATTTACTATTAAATGTTCTAATAATCATTGGTCTAATTTGAAAATCTTTTTTTGTAAAATGCATGTAGAACTTCGTTTAACTTCCAGTTCATTCACTGTAGTTAATTTAAGATGAAACAAAACCTACATTTCTGCATTCTAAACGTAGCTACATAAAACAATTGCTAGTCTATCACACAATAAAGACAAAGAGAAAAATGTTTCATGTAATGGCAATGAAGACTTGTCGCTCAACAATGTTATGCCGGTCGTGTTGGGATTTATTTTACAATGATCCGGTATGTAAATGGATTCCACCTGATGTTAAACTGTAGTGCAGGCCGTCTGTTACTACAGAGAAATGTCTCTTTGATGAGACCAGCTATTTCTAAGCTAACTCCAAAACTTCAGTGCTGGACTTAAGCACAAAACAATTAAATTTGTAGGAATTTTGTTAAGTTTTGTAGTATTATTGTAACATCGAATTCAACGTCAAATTCATTGCATTTACTTAAACGGAAACAAACAGTTACCTACAACAGAAACATTTCCCAACGTAAACTTATTGATATTCTTCGATGTAATGTCGGTCGTAAAATGACGCCCATATATCAAACATTTCGTAATATATTTCATCAAAGTGTAATACGCATTAATTAGCTTCCTTTAAGTGTTAATTGGCTTTACAAAATTGAACGGAAAGATTAGACGGTTTAGGTACATATTTGGTAATAATATAGTATATATATTTTTAACCCGCTATTGTAGATACAATGTAACAATTCGTGCATTGGACGATTCGTTAAAAATTCTTATTAATAATTTTAACTTTTTATATTTATGGCATATTTAATGCCCGCTAGATGTCAAATGCATTTATTCATAAATATTTATAACGCAATAAATTACAATCAGTTTTACGTTATTATTTTAAATCTGTCTAATAACTCAAATTACAATAAAAAATTCAATTGTATTTTGAATAAAGAATCCACTATTATCACATACAAAATTTCTAAAGACTTAATTTGACTATAAAAGGATATCTTTTGTGATACCACAATCAATTCAATTAGATTTAAATTTTTTAAATCTAATTGAATAGATTCTTCTGAATTGAATCATTTGGATTAAGTAAATTAACTCATTCGGTATTCGTAGGCGTGTTAATTGGATACTATTTTATACAAAATACAGACACCTGATGTTTCAATTAAATAGTAGTCAATTACTTGGGGTTTTTTATTAGTAAATAGCTTGTTAACGCATTTGTTTTATTCCTCTGCAGTTCTAGTAATATCAAAATGAATATGAGAGATAGCTGATAATTAAAAAGAGTGCTAGTTTTAAAGTTATAAAATATATTGGTTTCGTTATAAGTTTTACATTTGATTGTTATGTAACACATTTCTTTGAACTAATCCCTCTTTTATTTATAGTATTATAACAATTAAATTAACAAAAGTAATAGCAGTCAAAGCAACTTCCAGTCCGTTTGGAGGGAAAATGAATAAAACGTTTATCCATTTTACACGTTTGACAAAAACTTTGTCGATCTATTAAAATAATTTTTAAATTTCTTATTGCTATTAAATTAATACATTGATTGTTTGATCTTTCATAATATAGACGTGTCCGTGTAAGTGGTTGTAGCAGTTCATTATAGGTATATATTTTTAAAAAATGCATGTAGAATATCTGTGGAAATTTCCATACTCTGGTATCAGATTTAGTTTAGAAACGAAATCTCCTCATTTTATTCTCATGTAAGTAATATGTGTATAATAAAGCCTTAATTTGTGTAGAATGTGCGTTAACCAGACAGTGGAACGGCGAGATGTTAGGTAATGTAATTAGAACGTGCAATTATAACATGTAAGAGGATTATTTTCAATGTTTCACTTTACCGAAAATATTTCGTAATAAACTGATTAAAATTTCATAAAAATAAAAATTAATTTATTGATAATTAATAATAATACTAAAACAATTTTAAAAACTAAATTACATAAGTAATGAATAGTATAGGGATTCTCTCGGTCGGCAAAGCAGGATACCTTTATGACTCGTGATAATTATTTATAGTTTTCTTCTTGTTTGTGAATAATAGCTTTCTTTCCTTTACATAACGAAACATATTTCTTAATAATTACAAATTACAATTTTTTTACTTCACGTTATGTTCTTAATTTAAAAAAATGTTTTTCATTCAACTTTCATTGATATTTTTTATTAAGAGTCGTCACTTTAACAGGCAAATGTTTGGTAAAAAGTAAATTTGCAACAAAATGAGACGATATAAAAATAAATTAATCTTAGTTATGTAACGTTTCGTATATTTTGGCCAAAAGACTTATCTGTATCAAATTAATTAATTGAATTATATTCAATTTTACATCAAAATATTTTATTAATATAAAATATTTATATAAAAAACAATTACGTTAATTTGTTACGTACAAAACAGTTGAACATAAAAAAGGAACACATCTAATTTTGGACAGTAATGGCGGACATTGTTAAATTCCCACGCCGTTTTTCTCTTATTATTCAAGGCTAAAGTGTTTCTTTTTTAGCAAAATAATCCTCGTGTATGCGTTGTAAGTATTATTACAATATATTATCTAACATGTTTGTTAAGTGCACTGGCACGCGCGCGAGTGAAAGTCGTGCAGGGCATCGCGAAAGTGTCAGGACGTTATGTTCGCGGGTTTGAGCGATTTGTCGTGGAACGATGGACGACGCGACGGCCGTTATAAATATGCATGATGACATGCTATAAATGTCTGCACACTTTTTAGCGACACTGTTTATTTGATCAATTGATAACATTTAATTAGTTTAATTGAAATAATACTATTTATTTTAGTATATTTTATCATCCAAATTTCGCGTCATAGGTTAAAATTTCATTCGTGGTTAATTTTTATATTATGCGTATATTCATCGGAAATGAGTTTCTTTTTTATGGTCAATCAAAGGGATTTATTTAAATACGAAAGTTAAAATCAACTTTCTCTAAATATAAAGTATGGGTTTGTTATTTTGAACGAACGTTAGCAACTACGCAAAGCTGAAAGGTTTTCGCTCGAAGTTAAAATACTTGAATCAGTTGAAACTTTATTAAACTTAAAATAGTATTTAGTTATTGCTACCGAAAATAAATCAAATATTATCCTTAATTTAAAATATAATTCCAATAAAAGACGACTATTACTCAATATATCTCAATGTATGTATGTATATAAATGTTATCTAGGGTTATTCGCGGACATTATCTAAATTATAGTATAATATATAAGTAGTTATACGACTACGAATAATTCTACACTTCGAAAGTATTACAACTCAGTAAGACACCATTTACTGCGATTATAATGGCTGCAAAGCTTTCGAAATTTGTAATTAATTAAAATAAAAACTGCAATAAAATCTTTTAATTTATATTTAAATTTTAATATATTATAATAAACAATTCATGGGAGAAAGGTAAATTCAAAATATTATTTAAATTCAAAAAAAAAATGTTTTTATGCATAGATTAAATATCTTAAACAAATATTAGCACATCAAATATTATTTTTGTCGTGTATGGTATAGTCTATAATCAATTGTTTGTTTAATGAGTAATTTTATTCTAGTACTAACAATAATCAAGATAGATCAATGACCTTTTCTCGTTGAGGTGATCGTCCTTGCTCTTGAGTGTGGGCGGATGACAGCGGATGGTGACGGAACTATACTTTCTACTTCGATCACACATTTGCCAATTTATTTATGCCTTCAACATTCTTATAAGGTTTTATTATGTATTGGAAACGGAACTATTAAATTTCCAAAACTAAAAATTAGGTTTTTATGTTAGACAAATTTTCAATTTTGTCAGTATTTATTCGTTGTATTTTAATAAAATTAAGATAATTAAAGAACAATTTTATAGTCTTTATAATTATAATAAAATTAGTACCAGTTAGTTTGCATTATGAAGTATTAATTACCTCAAATAATTGATCTCAAGAAACAAATGTGTTAATGTACTTTTAATTAGCAATTTATTTAACTTTGATATAATTTAATTTTGTACGTTTATCGACAATATTTGAACATAAGTAATTAAAAAGTCTTTATGCGGTTGATTAATTTGTTCAAGTGATTCAAAAGATTTACAGCCGTCGTTGTAATTTACTTTCTAGAAAGGAAAGAGTGATAGGAAGACCTATGATTGTCAGCTCAGTCTGCTGTCTCTGCAGTCCTGGGTACCACAATATTCAGGTATAACATAAGTGACTTAAAAGTAGTTAACATATAATATAATAATAATTGCAAGACTATGGTGATGTTTAAAAACACAATATTTGCTTATAAGTAGAGTAAATGCTCATACGTGTTCAGGTGCAGGTGACCGACCAGCCATAACCTAAAAACGTTACTGCTAAACGATGAATAACACACACAAATATGGAAATAACAACTCTGTCTATAAGCTAAGATATTTATTTATTTATTTATTTATTCTAGACTTTTATCAAGTAGTTTTTTTATTAAAGATCAAAAGTTTTCGATGAAAAAACTGACTAAGCCTATGAGATTTTTTAAACAAACTCAACGCCTAACAATGATATAATACTTATATCTTATTTGACTGATTAAAATAATGAATTATCTGCACTTAGAAAAACAATATTTGCTAATACAAATGAAAGTATATTATCAGACAATTTTCTTCACAATTTAAAATAATGAGTTCTCATACAACAATTGTTTCTTTCAAATGGATCTATGTAACAAATTATTGTTAAGTGTATGAAGTCGTGAAGGTACACTTATGTAGAACGAGGTATTGTACGACATGCGCAGGCGCCACTCCCTAACACTGGAATGTTGTTGATGTGTGACAAAACCAAGCATTTTTTTAAAAATAACATCAATAAAAAAATATTTTATAACATCTATCTATATTTTGCATAACATATATTTATTATTATTTAAATATTTTAATATATATATTTGTTTGTTATTGAAATTAATTCAAAAACCGTTAATCAAATTAATAAGTAATTAATAAATAGGTAATTGAAATTTAAAAACTTACTAATAATGAATATTTGTATTTAAAAGTTAACATATTACTAAGAATTTATTTCTTAGCAATTTTATCAATAGACAGCGGTATATTTGACACACATTAAAGCAAATAGAAAAACATTGACGATTGACTATATTTTTAAAATGGGCAGCTTAAGCTGTTTAAACCAGCTATGATAAATTTGTATAAATCCAAACGCTTATAAAACAAAAATAGTGCTATTATCATCAAATAAATCTAAAACCCATTGTATGTAATATTTGTTTTGATAACGTAATAAATAAAGAAACACAATCAACAAATAAAACTTAAATAAAAAGACCTTATATTCGGCATTTTCAAGAGAAAGAAACGATTATTCTTTGTAAGATAATTTGTAGGACATGGGAAGATCCAGGTGTACATTTTGGACATCTTGGATATCTGGTGGGAAGTTGTTTTGTTCTAGTTACCTAATAGGTTATAATGAGTTATCCTATACAAGGAAATAATCAAGTCTCTAGGACGTAAATATTAGCTTATTGACGTTGAAAAAAATAACCAATTGAAATCGGTATTGGGTTATCAGGTTAAATAGATCGAAAGCGTGTTGAATATCAAGTTGCGGCTTAAAATGGTTTACGAGTTACATAGCTTAGAATTATTTAATAAGTATGTACTTGGTTATAATGAGAATGAAGTTGATGAGACTGTAAAGTTATAAAATTTTTCTTCCACTATTTTATATAAGTTTTTTGACAGCCTGTGTTACGTAGTAGTTAAAGCGATGCCCAATTAAAACAAATATCTCTGAAAATATTTATTATTTAAAAAGATAGTAGATATTTATTAATAAATCTTCTTTTGTTTTCTATCGCCACACCTGGAATATATATTATTTTGTTTAGTGTTTACGATTTTTGCATAAGAGCATTTATTTTCTAATGCATTTAGGGCATCAGTAGTTATTAAATAAAATATGGAAAAAAGAGTGAAATATTTACCATTTACTACGTGAATTAATATTATTCATTGTTTTAATCAGATGTTGTCATTTTTCAAGTATTTGATTGCGTAATTTTTCAACATAAGGAACACGTGCATTAAAAGGAATTTGTATGCAATTACTAGAATTTAAGCAATAATACTTTACTTATATGGCATGGGTAGTGTTAGTCAGTTAATAATGAAGGTAGGCACAATCGACAAAGGAATTCAATGAAGCAATAACCACCACTATATTTGTTGGATATAATGATTGCTAGATTTATTACACCCGAGAACAAAGTTCAAAGAGCAGTGTTTATAATAATAATTTGCATTACATGCAAGTTTAGTATAAGTAGTAAAAAAATCATCAAACTCATGATTATTCTTAAAAACAATAATATTTTATTTAAAAATGAACCTAAAAATACGAGTTCTTACGCCATTTTGAGGCAAAATTTTGTTTGTTCCTCTAATGATGATCTCAAGTGTGTTACAAAAGTATAATAAGAAACTGATTTCTCTGTGTAATATAGATAGGTCGTGGGCGAAGTTTGAAGAGATTTCACCTTATATGATTAGAAAGTACGAATTTTAAATAAGACTATATGTCGACTTGCAACGTATTACGCTTAAATATATTTTCTGAAGCAATTCCCATTATGCCGGATCTTACGGCTAGTGTACAATCGACAGTTATCATAGTTTTGTAAATTTACGCTAAATCCTTATAAATTATACACCTACCCCGTCTTTGTGAATTAAGCTACCTATAGATGAAAATTCAATAGTTCCCGAAATTAGGGCGTACATAAAGAAAAGCTTTGTTTAAGACTATATAATAATTGTATTCTTTAAAATAATTTGCGTGGCTTATACTAGGGTTTATTTTTTATTATTTTATGTGACGTTTTGAAAATTTGACAACCATAGTGATTGCGGCGATACTTCTGACTGTATTATTTTATTTACCAGTCCCTTAAGGGGAGTAAGGACCCTTATAAAAGTAATAGGCAGCTGCCCTAATAAAGGGAAAAAGGGTCAACTATTATGAATATTTAATTGTATATAGTAAGTATAAATAGTAGTAGAAATTTATTTGTTAATTTGATTATAAATTATACTTTTTATTATAATGGTTGCCAAATAACTGAAAGGAAGTTTGCAATAAAGGACTATGAACTGGATACAAACGCACTTCGTCGACTGACTTAAGTCAGTCCCATTTAATAAATAATTATTAATAAATTATAAATATGATATTGTGAAAGAGTAGGTATATTTTTCTGGTCTTGTGGTTTATATGATTGTGTTGTCTTAATACCCAAAGCATTATGTTATTGTTGATCGAAGTTCTCTTTTTTTTTTAATGACACGTGTATATAAGGAGATAGAACGCCTTATATACTAATGCATAAATCTCGTGGGATAGCCGCTGTCCATAGTAATTAAGTGTAAAATACAATTAGTTACGATTGAAGGTCAATGCAATAAATTCCCAGTGAAGCCCATTACGGTTTAATTATTGATTTAATTCGCTATTTAAATTCATTCTATATATTGTTGAATAATAATTTTCAATTTATAATTCAAGTGTGGTAGGCAGACTGGTGATGGTTATTAGTTTGGTTTGACGTGCCAGTGTCTAGTATCTATCATCTATTTAGCAGGTATTATACCCGAGAATAAACTTGGTCGGAGTTTGGGATAGGTACTTAAACTTAAAACGCATGCGGAAGTATAGTATAGTTACATTCCTGACTACTATAAAATAATCCCTATTGGTCTGCTGTTTGTCTACTCCTGTTAATAAATCTACATTTTAAACACCACGTGACTTGCATAATGCATTCATCTTTGTTCAAAGTAGTGTAACTAATAATTAACAATTTAGTACACAAAAGAGGCATTTTATTATTACTTTTAATTTCAATGTTGAAACACAAATATTAAATTTATTGCTCCACATTTCATAATGTAATAATTATATTTAACAAGCTGTTACGTATTTCACTTAAAACTCTGTAACAATAAATAACGCCTACGACAAAAAGACAATGCCATTTGTAAAACATAATTTGTAATGTTAGTGAAAGAAATCTACCGTTGTACCTGCGTTAAAATAACAGGATTGCAATGGCCTCGGTTCATTAGGAAGTCAGTAAAGCAAGACACAATGGTGGAAGAAAATGAGGGTAGAAAACGTGTAGAAAACGGTCGGTCTCGGTGACGTTGTCGACTTGATGACCATATCACGTACATTGTAAATTGGCCGTTCCACTCCACATCATGCTTGGCGCTTTATCGATTGACAGACAGGCCGTTTCATGTGCAACATTTCTATCACTTATTTTAACTACACAATGCTAACATTAGTTTGTTTTTTAATATACAACTCTTTGTTTTTTATTAAGATGAATCTAACACAATCTTCCATTACTCTACTTTTACAATTTGTTTCACATAAAATATGCACAAATTTAAAGGCATCCAAAATAAACATAACATTGGATTAAACCCTACAAATATAAGCTGATTTCCATCGGCTTAATACTAAAGAAGATTTGTGTTTCATTCAAACATAATATTTATGATTTAGGAATACTAGCAGCTAGAGTAGAATTTATTTAAAAAAAACAGTTTCAAATAAATTTATTATTATTATTGAAAATATGCATTTTTTTCTTATTTAAATTGGTTCGTAATTACACGCTGTTTTTAAATATTTATTGATAACATTTGTTATTATAATTTCACAGTTATGACTTATTTTTTAAATAATGTTAGTTTGTTTTCGCAAATTTTATGTTCCGGTCTCCCTCCATATGAAATCCGCCACTGATACGTAATCATTTACTTTAGTTGCTCAGTGTTTATAAAACACGCAACAGCTTTAGTTGAAACATAAATCTGTTTGTGTTTCCTGCTCTAAAGACTTGGACTTGGCGGAAGTTTAGAAGTTAAGAACTAAGAATACTAGATCAAAAAAAAGTTTCATTTATTAAATAATTAGCTCAAAGTTAACATAAATTATTTAACAAATAATAATTTTAGTATCTAAATAATTCGTCGTTTAGCATTGAGCAGGAAAAACATTTAATTAATATTCCCCTTCAGGGATAAATGTGTAAATGTTTCATGAAAATCAAGGGTTCTATATCAAATAAGCTCTCGGCTTTAATTGGGGTAATTAGGCTCGTTGGCGCCACACACGCTCAAGTGGGCAGATTACACATGCGAATATATGACACACGCTTGAATATTATTGCAGTACGTGTTATCTCTCTTATAATTTCAAAATAACTATTCATTGACTGATATCCGTAATAGCCCATGTATGCAAAATATACCTAACAAACTACTAAATTAATATGTAATAACAAACTTATCAATATAACAAAGAATTAGTTCGCAATAAATTTAAGAAATTGTTTTTAGTGAAATGTAGATTTTTACAATCAGACTTCGTATTCTGTAGATCATGTTAACCTTAGTTCAAAATATAACGGTAAGTCAAAAGGCAAAAGGCAAAGAAAGAAGGCAAAAGAAATTAAATTAATATAAAATCATATATTGACTGCAAATAGTAAAAGTTTTATGACGCCATCAAAGAGGTGTTTTTATATATCTAACATTATAAATATTGAATTCCGTAGTAATAAAATATGAATTTGTTTCAATCGACCTTGCGTTTGGTCGGAAGAATATCGTACGCATCGGCCTCGTGCATAGAGAATTAAAAAGTGCCCATTACATGATACGATACGACATCTTAACAACATTATCATAAGAAAATCCTAAAAAATATATATATAAGTTTTTAGTCTTTGGAACATACAATTTAAAAGACTAAGCGTATTTATTTTTGATTTCCAGCAATCTAACTAAAAACAAAAATATCATAGAAGCTGTAACACCTTATCGAACGGAACAATGAGCCCATGTCTCTCTCATCACAGTAGTATTTGTAAACACGTAGCGTCCATCAATAAAGGCTGCAACCTGACCTACTTTAGTTGCTACTGAATGCTCGACTCAACATTTATTTACCTCAGAGCGTACCTGCTATTTATTAGATTGCAAATTGTTACCATCTACATGTCTGCAAAATCCTGTTATTGTGTATTTACCTGTTGTTTATAAAATAATTAAAGCTGAAATCATAGTTAACTGTTACCGGTCTGCATTCGCCAACAAGAATTAAAAATCGATTCTGAACTATTTCCGCTCAATGCACCTTTGTTGCCGGCCATAATAACAAAAATAAAATAAAAAACAATAAATAACAATTCAACGTAAATTATCGAGATATATTTGAAAAAAAGAAAATATTGCGAGGTGTTGCCAGCTCAGAATATTTGCAATTCTTATTTTAAAATTTTGTTATGATTATTATACAAATTATACAAAAAGCATAATTGCTACGTTTGCAATTATGATTTCGATTAATTTTTTTTCGAGAAATACAATTAATAAATGAATAAACTGAAACAGTGATCTCTGCGGGTAATATTTTTTCACAAGCATAATCAAATGCATGTAGAGAATAAATGAGTAATTTAATAATAATTAATTGTAGGCCATTGTGGAGTGTAATGGTGTGTTTGTGGTTTCATAACGGGAAAGAAATTAGCCGTTTATGTGCGCAGCATCGCTACTGAATAATTTATGACATTCTCTATCTATGGACAACTGCATAACTGTTAAAATTAACCGCAGCATTATTGCATAGTGCAATACAGTTTTCCTATAATATAATATTAAGAATTTAGGTGCATTGCCTAAGAAGGGGTTTTAACATCTAATTAGTTAGTAATCCGGCATATGACCGCACTCGGGCTGATGTTAAGCTAGAATGCGGTCTATGCAAGGGCCAGATTGAAACACACATTTCTCGTTGCTACCCGGTTATGCGTTACACTTACCTAATCCGGATGGTAGACTGAGCAATTAAGTTTGTAATTTTGGTAATTATAAATAATCATGTGTTAAATGAATAAATAGAATTAAAGCAGGAAACTTCGAGTAATTAAGACTTAAGTAAAGCTATAATGTAGAATTTATTTAATTTTATTGAAAGGCCAAATTTCATAACCTTACATTTTGTTTCGCGTTTTATTTTATTTATATTACTATTTATTAATAATACATATATTTAACATTTGAGTATAAGGTTAATTTAAGTATCACAAAATAAATACATAAACATAAAATGCCCTGACCCCTATAGTAATTTCGTATTATATCGTATTATAAATTAAGTTTGTTTCGACTGGTGACTGATACCAATAATAAAATTAAAAAGTGAACAAAAGAAATCATTTAAATCAAATAATCGATAAAGATCTTTTATTTCGCAAGACAATCGATTATATTATATTATTTTATATTTTGAGTTTACGTAGGCATTGATTACCTAAGATCAATTACGGTTTCATTTGTGTTGCCAAATCGGTTCGTCAGCGTCTATTGTTCGATACCTCTGCTATTAGCAATAGTTTACTTGCAGTCTTGTTAGCTGCAACATGTTTGCTTTATTAGGGTAGATTGGGGGAATGCCGGTCAGCGGGTAATGCCGGTCACTTCAAGATATCCATCTTCCCGAAACATCTCATTTAAAATATCAATGCTGCCATGTAGTACACTTGCCAGTAAGCTTATATACACGGTGCCGTCATGCTGGCGCACCTGTAGTGAGCGTGCCAGCCATTACTGTGTATAGACGCGTTTTCTTGTTATAATTCGGAATTTTCAACTAAGGGTAAGTCATTTAATATTTATGCGAATAAAAAAGCGTTAACCACCAACTATAGCATACATATTAATTTATATAATATCTCGGTTTTGACTTTGAAAGCGTATTTTATTATTTGTATCGACGACTGAAACCAACGTTTAGTAGTTTTGGGGTAATGCCGGTCATTCGAAGCGGGTAATGGCGGTCAGTGATCGGTATTACCCTATATGAAAATATAATGAAAAAAATATAAGAAAATGCTAATATAATCTTTATAGTATATAATGATGCAGAAATAATATCTCATAATTGCCTTCTATGCGCTGATGCCGAGGAAGAGACCTAGAACAAAGGAGTCGTGGAGTAAAGAGGCATTACAAAAAGCAATAGAAGCAGTATGTGATGAACTTTCTATAC